>CM061048.1:39537057-39625513 GCA_030762985.1 Adelphocoris suturalis
TATTTTAAGGAAGTTATCGTCTGGAAAAACACTCCACACACACACTCACACACACACACACACTCATATATATATATATATATATATATATTTATATATATATATATATATATATATATATATATATATATATATAAATATATATATATATATATATTTATATATATATACTAGCCGCTCCGGCTCGCTCCGCTCGCCTCCACGTCCAGCCGGGGGGCAAGCCCCCCGGACCCCCCGTTAAATTGCTCGCTTCGCTCGCAAAGTGTGGCATATAGGGAATGTTGCTCGCTTCGCTCGCAAAGTGTGGTATGTAGGGAATGTTGCTCGCTTCGCTCGCAAAGTGTGGCTGTATACATGGGATGTATTACAATTGAAACATGTAGGGGATGTTGCTCGCTTCGCTCGCAAACGGTAGATCTCTAAGGGTAGGTTTAACTTCTGTGGGGGATGCTGCTCGCTTCGCTCGCTTGAGGAAGTTATACTGCCCACCCAACTTGGCAGACGTTAATTAAAATAGAAATTAAAAATTTTGTCTAAAAAATAAAATAAAAATTTAGGGGTGGACTACCCCTAACATTTAGGGGAATGAAAAATAGATGTTGGCCGATTCTCATAGATACCGGATAAGCACAAAAAATTTCATCAAAATCGGTCAAGCCGTTTCGGAGGAGTATGGCAACGAAAACTGTGACACGAGAATTTTATATATTATATATATATATATATATATATATCCAACGATTCAAATGTAGGATTGTGTTTTTTGGTGTATGAAACAGATTTGTTGGAAGTCACCGCCCCCTCCTCCCACATTTAAAGATTTGAAGCTATCTAAATAGCTCATTTTTCTTTAAAAATTTGCTAAAAGTTAACACCGAAATGCCTATTGTTAAAATATTATGACTTTTCCTTGCAGTCAAAAGAAGAATGGCAAGTAGTATTATACTTCTCGGCTGGCATTTACTTGTTCGGTGCTGTAATTTACGCTGCGTTTGGATCTGGCAAAATTCAGGCTTGGGCGATGATAGCTCAGGAACAAGTATTTCTCTCTGACAACGATCAGTCTCACACTTCGACTGAAGACTTGATCCCTGTTCCTCCTCCAAGGTATCAGTCAGTTCAGTAAACTGACGTAAAAGGTACGTAATCCATCTCCTTCCGTACTATAGTCTCAAGTAACAAAAAAGAAATCCATATCAGTGCAATAATCTTATTTAAAAGTTAATGTCTTACGTTCGTAGGCCTATGATTGTTTAATGGCTTTTAAATGTCATCGAAGTTTCAAGTCGACCTGATATTTCGAATTATTTTTAGAAACTAAGATGAAATATTATTATTCTTTATTTAATTAGTATGACCGAGCTTCTAAAGTTGGTGCGATACAGGGACCTGAAAGAATGTGCGTTGAAAATATTTTACTACTTATCAACTCTTTCTATTGTCTACTGTTGATGTTTCGCTTTTTGATTACAATTATAATTATTTCAACTATTTCTTAGGTTTTATCGCCGGATTTTTTAGTTGGTCAATTAATTTTAAAAACAGTGACATTATAGACATTCGATTGATCGCAAAAATTGATGTAAAACATCGTTGAATTCTTAAGTAGACATTTGATTGACCGCAAAAATTGATGTAAAACATAGGTAGTTGAATTCTTAAGTTAGTGTTGTTGCTATAACGATTTGTTTGATTGATTTGGCGTATTTTAAACAACGGCGCGTTATTATTATGTTAGTTATGGTTTGTTACTGTAATGCAGGTACCTACGACTTACCCTATTAATGGGTGAAAACACTTTTTTGAGTTTTGCTATAGGTGGGGGGGGGGGGGGGTTAAATGGGTGTTAAACTCGAATATTTGTGGATGCATACAAAACACGCTGTGCGCCTCTCTATTGGCTTATATCGTTACTTTGTTATTGTTTCATGTATTTACTTGTCTTTCCTAGATTTTATTTTCCAGAAAGTACATATCTACCTCTAAAGAAAGGTGTATCACTGTAAGACAAAACATTCCAATATCTAATGTCGAAGAATATTTTAGTTGGCCATATTATTTCTATTTAATTTCAATTCTATCGTTTTCGGACGTACGTTTCAGTTACCTGTATTTTTTCAAGGACGTATGTTTGTTGGCACTTTCATAGTTTATTTTTAACATGACAAAATGTCAAGTATTTATTTTAAAATAGGTGTCTTGGGCCTTTGAACTTATTATTGTTTTAATTTTTGGTAATGAGTTAGACTGAATCTGTAGTCTGTTTAGTACTATTCGTAGTATTTCTACTTTACCGTTTCTCATGCTAAATAACTTTTATTTTGCGATTAAAACTTACTCCATAATTCCAACATTCCGATCAGTAGGTAATTTTAAATGGAAGTTTGGCTGTTTCAATTTTAGTTTTGTAGTGTTACTGATTATAAGAGCGGTATTTTAAATCTCGCTTTATTAAATCAGATGATTAGTAATTCTTCAGATTGACTTTAACCATTACCACCTTGGGATTTGTAAAATTACTATGAACCTAGTTGTAAACGTAAGTACCTACTACCTATCCTAGTTTGCTACACCTCGTCTATGAAATAATATTTATTTTGTTGTAAGATTGAGGATCTTCTTTTTTACAAATCTCATTTCATACCTCAGATCGTATGTATTACCTATCGTACCTAATCTTGTTAACCACTCTCAGTACATAAATGTGAACCTATATAACGTATTTTGTAGCACACCACTATACCTACAGATTCAAAGTAAAGAGATGTGGATCATAGATGCATGACGGTACTATTTTATTTGTAAAAATTATTTTTGAATAATAGTTTAGCCATTGGCCATAGTTGTTTGCTATCTCAAACTGATTTTGGGAAGAGTTGTACGTCTTAATGTAATGTAGAATCGAGCTGTTCTGGAACTGAGAAAAATTCTGTATCTAATTATTACTAACACATCACAGTCAAGCAAAAAAACTTGTTGCAATTGTTACCTACGTTCAGGAAAAACTGGCTGTAAAAGAAGTTTGATTAATTGGTCCCAGTGGGATAGGACACTAAAGCGCTTGTCTTTAAAACTAACTTATATCTCAAAGAAAGTAAAGACGAACTCTGTTGAGGCATCAAATATTTTTGGGTCATCACACTATTATCTGAATGACATGTATTTCTTACAAAATCGATTATGCATTTATTGTAATTTTTCTTGAAATTAGCAGACATCTTGAGCTTTCATAGCCTGTAGTTATGAGGCTCCTATAATCTATTTTAATTGTTATGCCATAAAATTATGAAAAGCAGGTGAGGAATAAGAAACTTGCTATTGAACCACATTAGCAATTAACCTATGAGAAGGTCAAGAACTTACCAAGGAGTTATACTGAATGTTGGAAATCACTGGGAATCTTACTATTATTGTAAGGAACAGTTGTCAGTAGAGAGCTGTAATTATGATTGTGAAGTGTGAATTTATCAACAAATCGTGTGAGTTTTTCAATGAACTCACATTCAGTTAAATGAACATTTAAATGTATATTTTTCTTGCATGTTACATGTTGACCTAAATTCATTTCAAAATCTGAAAGGTTCCAAGTTGCATACAGTGCCAGAAAATATGACAGGTGTATCAATCATCCAAAGAGGTGGTAAGAGTACATTTTTAGAAGATAAGAATTGATTCGTTTGAATGACAATATAACACTCAAAAAGACAGCTATCATCTACATGTATGCACTCTAGCACCTACTTGTATCGTCCATGTTTCATTTTTCATCAACATCCTAACTCTCACCCCCTTTGAGAAATCATAAAATTAATCAAAGCCTACCACCCACCTTCAGATTATTGAGTTTCGTTGCTCAGATGTCCCGATACCTAGTTGTAATAAAAACTAGAAGAAAATGTTCTTCCTACTTGGATTTGAAGAAATTGATGAGAAGCATTTGGTTGATGCTGCAGTATTTTTATGGACTTCTCTTTTGGTCTTCTTTGGCTAATGCTGCTCGTAACATTTGGCGCAGACAGTAGGTACCTCTCGAACCAGACCTCTTGTTCATTGCTCGGGGGAAAAAAAAAAATAATAATAATAATAATGATTTGCGTTGTCCATTTTCAGTCTCGTTTTCTCTTGTGTTTCTTAACATTACGTCTATTCATTTTCAAAGGAATACTGTGTATGAATGATCAATTTCTACACAATAGTACCATTTGGAAGAGTAAAAGGAAAAGTTGGACGGTAGGTACATGTATACGAGATATTATGAATGTGGAACTAGCTGGAATGAACTACCGAACAGGATGCTTCCAAAGGAAAGCATACGTCCTATACATGCTTTTGCTGTATGTTTTCTTGAGCTACACTTTGAACATGGATACTAAGAAAAATGTATAGCTGTGGAGGAAATCAAATGCATTTTGGTTGAAGTGTGTGCAGCAAGGCTAGCTATTAGTGAATAGTGATATCACCAAACGTTATAGTGTGGATTGAGGAGGGATGCTGTCAGTTTTGTCCAAGTCTACTTCTTCACCTAATGATGCCAAAACTGTGAAATCGTTCAGAACTCCACAAGAAATCACGATTAAATCTATTTTCTAGGATGGTAGTGCTCTAGGAGACACTCGAAATGTATCTTTAATAAAAATCGAAATAATATATTTAAGGAGACATTCCACACGTTCTTTCAACATTCCTGCTGTTCTTTCCTCGCTGCTTCACCCGTTTTTTAAATTCCCTGATTTACCTACCGCTCTTCTGGCCGAGTTAAGGTGGGCATTGGCCAACGGTGCCATAAGCAACAGTTGGAGAGGATAACCAGATTCTCCCAACTGCTTGCAGTGAAGTTGATCGTCACCATGCTTATCTCTGTATACGAATGTGACTAATATGATACCTAATCATCAGTAATATATTTCTATGATTATAAATCTCCGACTTACTTAGCAAGTCAAGAATTTAATTCACCCTCCAAATGGAGCAATCTTGCACACTGTTAAGAAACCATTCCTAATTCCTTTCTAATCACAAAATATATTCCCGATGATGAGGTTTCTTATTGGTCACATGTGTAGATACATACTATGATACCGACCACTCCCCGCATATTTATTCTGCTGGTGGGATAGCGTGTGCTTTCTTCCAATTTTCACTCTTTAGTTTTATTTGTCCATACGAATCTCTCACAATTGCATCTAGAAAGTTGTATCCATTGCGAAGGGATATAGTTAGGCCATGCAAATACATACCATTTTTTTAATTTACGACAAAGAATGCTTGGGTCGTAAGGTACCCAATTAGTGATGGGCCTATTCTATCGTCACTCATTATTTTTACATGATTGAGCACATTTGCTTTTTTTTCTGTAACCATATGTACCAAATACAAATACCCACGCAATTTCTTGTCAAATATTGTGCGTATCTTATCAATATGATAGACTAAAACGAGGTATGGCCTATGGACTGTGCAGAATTAAGACTGACGAGCTTGATTGTTTCTAGTTAAAGTAGCATACGTTTTATAAACAATTTTATTTACGAACACAACCTTAAACAAAACAATACCATGATAATATTATATTAAAATGATACAATGCATAAGAAGGTACGGTTTGGAAAGCTAGATCAATTAGTAGGTTACCATAGATCAGTTCGTAGGCTTTTGCTACACCTTTTTTACTTTCAATATACCCCAATGGGTAACGGTAAGTTTTGTAGTTGGCCTAAAATTGTTTATGAAATTCTTCCAAAACGGGTGTGAACAAAGAAAATGTGCCTGACAGTCTGTAGTTGGTGAAGAGCATTGTGACATTAGTTTTTTCCTCCACTTTTTACTTAAACAACTCCTATGGTATTATTGCAACTTTCTTAAGTTACTGTTCCCATAGATTCAATTGAGACCTCGTATTACCTTTCCTCGTCATCAAACGTTGAGGGGCTCTGGGAAATATAATTGAGAAATGAATGTTTACATAAACATACAATTTCCACAGAAAAATACCTATACCACCCATGAAAATTAAATAACTGTTGGGAATGTTGTAGGAAGCCTCGCATCAGGACTTCCGAACAAATAATTTTTTTTTTTCCTTTTTTCCACAAGCATCAAATGTTATCAAATTTTCATAACGTAGTTACCGCATATTAGTTGAAAGCGGAATAAATTAAACTTGTGACGTGGAAAAATCTTCCAGGTCTAGTTATTTGTACTATAAAATTTGTTGTATGTGAAGCATTCGTGATAGATTTGCTTCGGTGTCTATCCAAGGTTAAATATCGTAATTCTATTACGTACTATTTCGCGTAGGTACCTACCTATTTGTTGTTATTATTTATTCTCACATAATCGTTTTGTCATTATTCAATGGTCGCGAACCTGCAGTTGGGCAGATTGGTCGTTAAAAATATAGATATTGGATGTTCTTTTGTTATTGAATGTTCTTTCCTGTCTGTATTTTTCGATTCTCGTTCATCAGTATGATGTGAATGGGGCGGATTTGAATATGCCGAAAAATTTGTTTCCTGTGCCCTATTTATAATTAAGACATGCACCTACTGATTCCAATTTGTAATATCTGGTTGAATGTATACTAAGAACGGTAAATGCATTCTTTACAAAGATTGGAAATTTATCGTACCATATCATCATTATTTATTGAAAATCTTCAAAAAGAGTTTGTGGATAAATTGTGTGTTTTGTGGAAAACTGTTGTGTTTGTATTACTTGTAGTAGGTACATTTTGTTAATCAATTATGCTGGTCGCAGTCAGGACCATCGCACCATCAAAAAGTTGTAAGGGGTGGGGAAGGAAGGGGGGGTTCGAAATTTCCCAACACCTCGGATTGAAAATTCCCAACATCTCATACAGAAAATATCAACTATGTGTATACATTAGAAATTCCATTAACCAGGGTTGACCTCGGATAATCATGAAAACCTGGATAATTGGAACGCATTAATTTACATGTAATATTTATTCTCAAAACACAGGAGAAATACAGAATTCTAACGACCTACTTGGTGATGATACTACCCCCCAAAACTTGGTGATGTTATGCTAAACTGGAGCAGAGGGACGATGTAGAGAAGCGTGATTCCTCCATTTTCTTTGGCTTGACTTTTTTCCAGTTACCTACCATAGTAGCTGACACACCCACATCAGTCGCCATTTTGCACAACGATTCACCTTCAGCAATGGGCTTCAGTGCCTCCAACTTTTTTTTTTTTTTTTTTTCATAGTAACTACAACGCTTACCTACGTTCCATCACATTGCCCGACGTGACTAACACAAACAAAGCTTCGGCGGACCCAAAGCTGTATTTCGCCCGCGAAAACCGTTCCGAAAAACGTACCTTTACGGGGTATATTTTAATGGGAAAAAACGTAGTTTTTCGTCGGACTTTTCGAGAAAACACGGTCCGTACTCTCGCATTCTTTTGACGCATTTCCCAATACTTTTTTCGCGATCCGATCGCGCCGTCGTCTTCCTCGTTCAAAACCCTACGAAATCGGTATTTTTCCGGAATTTTCGACGGCCGTTTAGAGGGGTAGAGGAAGCGGGGAAGTCCAAAAAGCGCACATTAATTCTTACTTCGACCCCCCTCCCGCCCTACGGCCCATGGTTCGGCTGGGATTAGATAATTATAAATTCGCTCGTTCCCCCTATCGGAAAATCCCAAGAAGATCCCCCCACTCGTAGACTCCCCCCACTCAGCCGTTTGGCCGTGCATAGACACGACAGACAGACAGACAGACAGACGGATGATATTATTGCTACAAAAAAATAAAATGAGAGACTCTTTTGAAAATGTTATATGCTTTATGTTCCTGGGTCAACTTTAATCTCTTGCCCGCAATCTGGACAGGGTACATTTAGTTGCCCGCAATCTGGACAGATTTTTCCTTGACCGCAATCTAGACTGCCCGCAATCAGGACACAATCGACTAACACATACTGACTGCAAAAAGGAACTGACTGGGAATGGAAATCAACAACAGATAATAGAGGGTCGAGGGTTGAAATCGAGTTGAAGGGGCAGAGATTCTCGATCAAAACAATCCCGGTTGATGAAACTCCATGATAATTGGACCCCGGTTAATGGAGTTTCTACTGTATAAGTAAAGTTAATAAACAGTAGTAGTAGGAATAGTCGTAAAGTAAATCAGCCCCCTCCCCCAATATTTGTTGGTTTACGTTTCACAATACTTAGATTCCAAAGCATGAATTACAAATTTTGAAATAATTATTCGTCCATTCGCTGTAAGCAGTCCAAAGCATTTCTCCCCGGCTGATATATGATTTTTGATCCAAATTTTATTTCAAGAAAAGCTATTCTAAACAGAACGTATTATCATCGCTTTCGCTACCTTGGTAGACTTGGAAACAATAATAAATAACAGATTTGCCCATGTTGCCTTTGAGGCAAAAAAACGTACATTGGTATGTAAAATTTGCCACTTTAATACAATGCCTACAAATTTTTATGCTCAGAGAATCCGCCCCATAGTTATTTTTAACCGTGATGCAATGTTATTAATTTTACTTAAATGCTATTTACCAGTATTGTTTTTTAGGCTGTGTATTTCATTTGTATTTTCGTCGTTCATTTAGGAGTTGTATATTTATCTGACTAAAAATAGATGTTGTAAATGTCAATGATCTTCTCCAAATATAATCTATTGTTATTGTGCAACGGAAACGGAGTTTTTCTCTCCATTCATCACCCATTATCAATGTTTTCATTTCAATTTAGTACGGATTTCCCAAGGTACTTGGTACTATTTAAAGCAATCCGCGCTCAACATTTTTTTACTGAATAAGGTTCTGGCGTTACTCCACGTGCATAACCCGAACAACTTCTCACTATCGTGTAGACTTGTCAACCATCCCATTGACCCATTTACTTGCGCCGTTTAATCATTCAATCTAACGTTGCTGCTTTAAATTTGTCACTCATCTTGGCACCAGTGCTGAAACCTATTGCTCTTGTAGATTTCTTAATCTCACTTTTCACTCCCCTTACATGATTGTTTTTTTAATTAATATCATACTTCTGGTTCATCAATTACAGTTGTTTATTAAAACGAAGTGCATTTTAGGAAGATAACGATTTTTGTTAAAATTTTCTTCTTTATTTACCATTTTATAGCTCTCCCACTTGATGGATGGTAGTGAAATTGATCGTAATACACTTCTTCCATTGTTCATGTGACACCAATCTATCTCAAATAAGCCGGTCTCATTGAAAGAAAGACGTTCGTCTTTTAATACTTTGAAAGGTCAAGGCTCTCTCCAGTGCGGAGCTGGGAGGCGGGGGAAGTGCCATGAGAGCTAAGACTGTCCGCTGAGGATGATGTTTTTGATTTAGACGTCTCAATCGCTTCAATAGCTGCCAATTAGTCGGATCGGGTCACACATTAGAGCAGGGTGGGTGATAGGAAAGTGTATCTCCAACTGAATTAGACCTTTCAATCAGAAGTCGTTGGAACAAAATTCCTTTGCTTTCTTCCGTTCAGGGACTTTTCAGTTTTATTTAGGTACACTCTTCTATCCCCCATCATGTTTTGACCTTGAAGACTGACCATTTACAACAGCAAGGTAAGTGTGTGAAGTTTTCAATGCTCATAATTCAATTTATTTAAATAGATGAACTCGGCACTGCAGTTGATAAATTTGATTTTTTATCACAAAAAGAAAACGATAAGTGGATATTTTACAAATAAATATGTTGTGTTTTAATTTTAATTTTGAATTTTTTCTCCCAGAAGAAGCCCCAGTTCCTGGGGAGAAACGTTGGATATTAAATTTAAAAAAAAAAAAAAAATTAAGGACAGACTTTTCGTAAAGTCTTATTGATTATTAATGTTGTATCCCCCATTTTTATGCTAGTACTTGAGTGCGTTACATATATAGATTTGAAATTGCCATGAATTACACTAATCAGTCATACAATCACATCAACATGAGTGAAAGTATATACGATCCCAACGTCTATACCCTTTAGTCTAATTTTTTACTCGCTAAATAAATGAACTTTTTAAAAGGTACCTGTTACCTATTGAATTTAATGACCTAAGATCAATGAAGTTTCCCATTGACACCATTCAAATTTTAAACTGACTGTTTAATCATTTCCACCAAATATTCTGTCCTTGTTATATATTTTATGTATTGTTCTTTCAAAATAATTTTTGAGGAATCGCATACCTACCGACCGTACCAAGATTTTCAAGAATTGTATTTAGACCATTATTAGACATTATATTATTGAATTGGTATTATTTAGGGTATTACCATGATATTATTGGAATGAGAATTTAAATTTTATTTAGATTGACGAGTTTTAACAACAGTTTGACTAATTTTTAGGATGTGTGAGGAATTAAGACTCGAAAGGTTCGACAAGAGCCCATGGGGCTTCAGACTAACTGGAGGCCTCGACTTTGGTGCTCCTTTGACTGTTGTTAAGGTAAAGAATTATTTTTTCTTTATTATAAAAATATCAATAATGACATGATGAAATGGAAGTATTGCAATGTCTCCGACAATTTCGAAAATGAAATTCCATAATTTTCTCCTTGGAAATCTGTTTTAAGGCTCTCTAAAACAATTCCTGGATTTTAACGCTTTTTCAACTGTTTTTCGCCAAAAAAATCAAGCATTACAGAAAAAGGATGAGTTCGCTGAACATGAACAGCACTTTAGAACACGACAAATTCCTCATATTTAAAAATTACTAAAACTGACAAGAAACCTACAATAATCGTGAAATTTATATATTTATAAGTTAATCATCTATAACATTCAGAAATATTTGACCAAACTTGTTCTAAAAAAAAGTTATTAAAGTTAATTGAAAACTACTAAAAATCGATAAGCACTTCTAAAAAAAAGTTCCAGGCATGCAGCATGATCGTATGAGGGAATTTTCCCAAAAACGCCCCCCTCCCCCTTTACTGCTGAAATCGTTAATTATGGGCCAAAAAAATATTTTTCTTTTCAATTTTAGTGTTTTTTGTAAGGATCTCAAAATTGACAAAATTGCGCATTGCACACATGGACGCGCAATTGACATCAGCTTCGTTATTTTAAATGAGAACCCCAATTTTTTATTGTAGATTTGAATTCTATGTGAAACTTCATGAAGAAATGACCCATCACTCGATTTTTTAAGAGCGCGCAAATGGGCACGATTCCGCTCCAAAAGTGCGCAATTCCGCTCTAAAAGTGCAATAAATGTGAAATACTGAGTTTTTAAAGATACTAAATTGCCAGATGTAATACATGATTTTGGAGTATTTTTTCGTGCTGAACCTCGTAATAATGTTCATTTATTGATATTTGCAACAACAACTTGGAGTAGAAATGCATTTAAGATAAGTGCTATTCTGGTCAATTTTTCGGTGTTTTCCCAAGTTGGTGTTGTAATATCAATATATGAACATCATTACGAGGTTCAGCATGAAAAATAATAAAACTCAGTGTTTCACATTTGATTAATTTTCATTTTTATTGCGGAATTGCGCCCTTTTGCGCTCACTTAAAAAATCGAGTGATGGTTTATTTATTTATTTTTTATTTATTTATTTATTTATTTACGGGCAAGCCCAATTACACAAAGAAACAAAAAACCAAAGAACATACAAGAAATACAATAAAGAACACAATACTAAAATAATAATTCAGAATATAAAGAAGGAAATTAACAACAAGTGAAACCAGGTAAATTAAGGTACTTATGGAAAATAACAGTTCCGGCAAACAACACTACCAACAATAAAATATATTAAGAAAAGCTCAACGGGGAGGAGGCGATCAGCTTTTTGAGAGAAGTTAGAGAATTATGAAAAAAGTCAAATTCAGGGTGTAAACCAATAAGTAGATTAGCGGAACGAGGCAGCCGCTGCAGAGGACTGTTCCGTACGTAGTTTGTCGATGAGAAAGGGACGTGGAAGAGGAGAGGAGAGCGGGCCGACAGACGAGGCACCCGGAGACCGATCATGGAGAGCAAGACTGGGCAATCGAGCTGGTCATTTAATAACTTGTGCAGAAGAGCGAGGTCGGCCATGGAGCGACGCCTCTCCAGAGGCAACATACCACAAGTATCAAGAAGATTGGCATAACATACCTCACTGGAGGGAATGCCCAACTTGAATGCAACATATCGCAGAAACTTATTCTGCACTCTCTCCAGGGTGTACTGATGAACGGCGTATCCAGGTGACCAAACAGGAGAGGCGTACTCCAAGATCGGGAGGGAGCACCAGGGCCTTATAAAGCAACACAATGGCTGGAATACTCGTAAACTCTCGAGTGTAAAAAAAAATGGTTCATTTTTTCATGAAATTTCACGTAGAATTCAAATCTGCAATAAAAAATGGGGGTTCCCATTTGAAATAACGAAGTAGGTGACAAATGCGCACGTGCACAATGCGCAATTTTGTAATTTTTGAGATCCTTACAAAAAAAAAAAAAAAACACATTAAGTAAGATTGAAAAAAAATATATATATTTTTTTCAACCCATTATCAATGATGCTAGGAGGGGGAGGGGAGCACCCAGTATTTTGATAATGCGCAATAGACTCAGTTTGATAGATTATGTTCTAAGGACCAGTGATCTTCGTAGAAGGGCTATCTAATACAGAAATAATAAACCTTTGTGTAATCATTTGCAGCGATTTTGTTATTGATTGTATATATCATCCTGTATCACAGTTATTTTTATGGTAACTGTTTGTCTTAACATGACAGTCAGGAAGTAGCTTATTTTATTTATTTTATATAATTATTATTATTTGCTTGATTGGTGGTCTTAATTCTGATTGAAAACATTATTAATTTGCATTCTAGGTGACAGGAGGAAGTATTGCTGAACTTGGAGGCGTTCGAGTTGGAGATCTTGTGGTGGAGATCAGTGGTCAATCGACAAAGAATATGACACACACAGATGCCCAACATATAATTGGAGTTTCTCAACGTCACTTGAACTTGATTATTATGAGGTGTGTTGCCTATGATTTCTGTATGATTTAATTATGTATGTGCAGTCCAGAGAAAATTGACTTAGTTCCAAAAATAGGTTCGGTACTTTTGGAGTCCAATGTTTTTTCATATTCGTTGGTTTTGTTTCCTTTTGCAGAGGGAGTCTGGTTACCCCTCCGGACGTTACACCTCTTCGAGGAATGGTATATATCGAAGTATCTGTTTCAATTTACCTACCTATTAACAAAATTCCTACCTTAAAATAATAAATAAAATAGAATATAATCAAATCCAGTGTGCTAATCGATATTTAAAGCAACCAAGCACCAAATACTGGTAACGTACCATTTACCAAACCATCATTTTATTATAGACACCTATGACAGAAGTGGATAATCTAAGACCAACTGCAAATAGATTGAATTCAGAACTTTTGAGTGAACGGTTAGAAAATTTGAAGGCAGACGGCATTAAACCACCTGCACAAACTCATATGAATGGATCGCTAACTGCTGAAATGATCAATAGAATCGCCCATCAAACTTCTCCGCAACCCCAAGGTACTCTTTACCAAGTGAAGGCTTATTTTAGTTTTATTTATTTTATTTCGATAAACTCTTCCGCAAATGCTGATGAATTTCGTATTTGGATCAAGGTCGTGAATCAAAAATGACTGTGGATGTGGACATGTCTGAAACTGAACTGGACGAACTATTGACGGGCAATGAAGAAGTTCTTGACCAAGGCGTATTGGGGTAAGCATTTTCCAATATATGTAATCGATTCGTAACTTTGACTTTATACATATTACGATTAGATCATATGAAGAGGTTTAAAATTGATTTTTTGTTTTCAGAATTAATTTCAACAAATTCATGCCCCAAGTGGATTTTATCAGACAGTCAGAAGTTTTCAAGGTACATATTAAGTATATGCTTATTTTCGTATTTTGATTTTGATTTGATTTTTTAAGCGTACTCCTTCATTTTATTTCTACTTAGGTTACTATAAATTAAGTGTTCCCACCCATAGTTATATGTCCATGACGCCCTCTATACCCGATCTGAACCAAGTCAGAGAAATGTAGGGATATACAGGGTGTGGCAGAGAGGACGGATGGTTTTAAAAAACTCATGAAATAGTTAATTTTTACTCAAAAACAAATTTATTGATGCGATAAGGTTTGCAAGGAAATAGCATTTGAGACAGTCAAGTGAGAAAAATCACATCAGGCATGTGGTGGCCGAAATTGTTGATGCAGTGCTGGAGGCGTTCTTGGAAGTATGCTGTCACTTTGAACTCAGAGAGCTACGTCAAAATGATCACCAACTTCTTTTTCCCTGAATTAGGAAGGCGACGTGTTCCAACCCGATGTATGTGGTTCCAGCAGGATGGGGCGACCGTTCACACAGCCAGAGCATCAATGGACGTTATTCACCCTCTCTTCCCTGGTCGCCTTATTTCCAGATTTGGCGATATTCATTGGCCTCCTTGGTCCCCAGATTTATCCATTTGCGATTTTTTCTTACGGGGACAACTCAAGGCTAGAGTATACAAGAACAAGCCCCGAACTCTGGACGAATCGAAGGACGCAATTCGCGTGGAAGACGCTAAGTTGAGAGAACTATATTGGAGAGAGTCTACGCAAACTTCCAAGAACGCCTCCAGCACTGCATCAACGATTTCGGCCACCACATTCCTGATGGGATTTTTCACACTTGACTGTCTCAAATGCTATTTCCTTGCAAACCTTATCGCATCAATAAATTTGTTTTTGAGTAAAAATTAACTATTTTATGACTTTTTTAAAACCATCCGTCCTCTCTGCCACCCTGTGTTAGCGTGTATGATGGTCGTCTGGGCTCTGGGAAATGCCCAGCCCTTAAAATGTAACCCGAATGGATTGAAACATCAAAGTAGTTTAATAAATAGCTTTTTTCGTATTTTCTTTAAACGCCTCCTACAGTCTTGACGAAATTCTCGATTCTGGAGGGTTCAAAAGAAGCATAATACTCTCCTTCCCATTATATTTAAGGACTACAACTTAGTCCTCAATGTCACAGTAGTATCAACCAAAATTGATCATTCCCTATATTATGTATCCTAAGTAGTTTATAAGATCATAAATCATTACCAGTGTTATTGTAACAGATCATTGTTATTGGCATTGTAACACCTCTGCGTTCTTTAGCGTGTGGGAAGCTTTATACAAACTTTTTGTCTCCGTTTTGTGAAAATTCACAGGTGCACAACCAATCCCAAGTTTTTTTGCATTATATGGACAAATTGATAATTATCTTTCCATCCTTTTGATGATGGTATATTAGCACCAGCATACCTACACCGTTATTATTGCATCCTCCTGGTAGGTAGGTGGTAACATATAGGTGGCTGTTAACATAGGTACCTTTTTTGTATGTGTCAATTTTCTCTGTACCCTCTTCATCACTGAAATATGAGCGTCACCCTTGGGTACGAAAAAGGCAGTACTAATCCACTTTTAAATGGAAGAAGATTCCATCCTAAGTAGTTTCACATCAACCGAAGTTTCCTTCGGTAAGAGGTTTCTTTACTATGATTTGTCAAAGTGTAACGTACCATGCTGGGCAGGCAAGCACAAACCGATCCTTTTAAATTAGGAACAGGTCCTCTGGATCGTAGAGGCATCAAAAGTTTTGCGCATTGGTGACGTCAATGCACCCTTCCTGGACGGGAAGCCCCTGTCCAGTGTGACATCACCAGTGCAGAGAACTTTGAAAAACCGTAGACTAAACGTAAAAAATCATAAAACTACTCATCGTAGGAGAGTTCGGATGGTGACAAATTTCTTGGAATGCAATCTATTTGCATTTAAAAATATAACATTATTACTTGGGTAACACTCAGCCTATGATGTTCACGATTTCAGTTCTTACAAAGGCAAAACGTACACAAAGAGGTCGCTGAAGAAGTCCAACTCGAAAAAGAGCCAACTAAAAGGTTTTCTACATTCCTTCAAAAGCCAAAAGCCCCACCACGGCGGCCAACTGGCCCTCTGTGGATACACCCGAAACCTCCGCGTTATTTGTCCAAAGATGAATCGAAGCCTCCTGAACTACCAAAACGGCGATTTAGAGCACCTAAGGTTAGTTTGTAATGTACTATTCGTTGAAACTGATGGTTAGGTATTGAGCATGGTTAAAGTCTGCGTTTGTCTATTATTTACTCCTTTTGTGAATCACTTCAATAATATTATTTACGTTATTCACGTTATATATTGATTTCCAGGAGGATCCTGGGCACTCAGTTCTCTGGCTATTCCTTAGTGAAGACGGTGAAGATGTGGAAGATGAAAGATGGGGAACTCTTGAAGAGGAAAGGCTGAACTTGAGCAGGAACGAGTGTATAGAGTATGACAGAAGCTCTGTGGCCAGCATGAAGTCCAGGAGCGAAGGGACTTTCAGCAACCTAGAGAATCCTATTTCAGATATCAGGGCAGATACTAGCTGCGAAGTGTCTGATAATGAAGAGATCTCTAAGGCGGATGAAAAAAGAAAACCCAAATTCGTTGCGAAATGTGTTATTGAGGAAGTGGCCGAAATGGTGAGTTACTTGTTCACTATACCCAATAATGGCTATTATCACGCTCGAGTAAATCTATAGATTTTGTTCATTTAACAACCTAAAGGAGATTTGCTTTGTAGTACTTGAGAGTTGGTTTTTAGGAGATTTTGATTAGTCAAACAGATAACAGTTCATTCGCTGGAACACGGAACACACTTGAATGTAAGGATACAGAAAAATAAATATAGCTTGGAGGGCTGATTCTAGCTTTTAAGCTAGAACTTAAAAGCTTGACTTCCTCACCTTCAAAAAACAGGTTGGGTGGAGTATAAAGAAATACAATAGTTCAACTTCAACAGTAAATAATTCCACTTAACTTAGCTTGTGACTTCATTGTTTTTGCATATTTTGCGTAATTTAATGCTTTTTGATATGGATTTTGGTATTTAAAAACCTTCAAATTTTTATGTTAGAAAAAAAAAATCCTATTACACATTTGCTTGGCCGAATGGGGTAAATGTGTAAATTGCTTGACATCTCATAAGATTCAGTGAATTCCCAGTTAATTCGTAAAAAGATGCGTAAGATTCAATCTACCATCACTTAAGCTTGATAAGTCTCATGAATGTCAAGGACAACATGGAACAGTCAAAACACCTTGGGAGATCCTAATGGTTTCATCTATCCCGCTTTAGCTTACTAATACACGTTTGCCGCGTTTACACAATTACCCGACTTCACCTCACTTTGTCAAGAAGCGGTCCTGGGTTATAAATTACAATTTTCGTTGTTGCTTACAGGATTATTTATTGAAATAATTGTTATTTACCTGCTTCCCGGAATATTATTCAACATTAAGTTGACTAACTGCTTGAAGGGGAAAGGAATCACTTCAAATATGAATACAGTTGCCAAGTTGTGGGTTAAAGGGTTTTTCAGCTTATTTTCAAAAACAACATTAATCGAAATTTAGTAAACTAATAGTTGGTTCACCCGTCCGTTGCACAGGTCGACTTGAATATACGCAAGCCTCCCCTCACCCATCACATTTTGGGACGCCCCTATGGATCTGATTTAAAAAAGTCCTTACTTAAAAGTACTTACCTATAAATTATTACCAATTAGGACCGAACTACTGAGAACAGCCCCCACTCCCTCTCCTCAAACACCCCCGCCCATATTTCGATTGAAAATATTCTTGATAGGTAACTCAAAAGAACGTTCAGAATAATCCAATTACATTCGTCCGTACATCACCAGTTTGTTCGGTGATGACCAAATTATTCCATTTAACCACCCCCTCCCATTTTTCCCTTACCACAAACACCTCCTTATGGTTGAGGCTAGAAACAATTGTAATAGCCTGTGATTGAGGTTGACTTAATCTAAACATCAGATCCCCAGTTTGTTAAGTGATGTCAGAGATACCCCTTTCCAAACCCCCTCCCCCCAAAACACCCCTATAGGTCGGAATTGAAAATTTCTAAGAAGGCTGTGGTTTTTTAGTGTTATCCAAACATATTTTATCAATCAGGTGTTCAATTTATTCAGTGAAGTTCAAGATACCCCCATTCCACCCCCACCCCTCACTCAAAATACGTGTTATGATTCAGATTTGAAAATTTCAAGTAGTTTGTGATTCAAAGTAATTCAGTGATGTCCGATACCTCATTTCACCTCCCCCCTCCTCCTTCCACCTCTAAGAAAACACCCCCTTTGGGTCAGATTTGAAAAATTTCAGGTAGCCTGTGATTTGAGTTTAGTGATTAGTGTAGTGTATGTTTAGTGATTTTGTGAGGTTAGTGTAATTAAACGTATTTTAGCAATCTGGTCCTCAGTTTTTTCAGTGAGGTTAGTTTTTTCAGTGAGGTTCATGATACCCCATCCCCCCCCCCCCCCCCAACCCCCATATCACCCCCATCCTCTCCCAAAACACCCCCCTATGGGTCAGATTTGGAAAATTTTAAGTAGCTTGTGGTTCAAGTGAGAATAACCCAAACATATTCTCCCACTCAGATCCCCGGTTTGTTCAGTGATGACAAAGATACCCCATCCCCCCCTCCTCCCCTAAAACATCCCTTATGAGGCAGATTTGAAAATTTTCAAGTAGCCTGTGATTTAAGTTAGAATAATCCAAACATATTCGAACAAAATCCTAACATATTCGCTCAACCAGATCCCCAGTTCGTTCAATGGTGTCCAAGATACCCCATTTCACCCCCTCCCCCACCCCTAAAACACCCCTTCTGGCTCAAATTTAAAAAAATTCAAATAGCCTATAATTTAAGTTGGACTGATAAAGACATTTCCCCCCACTCATATCAGTTGTCCAATGACCTGTGAAACCGTGAAAAGTGGGCAAACATACGGATAGACAGAGAAAAATTGAGAAAATGGTATGCCGGAAAAGAAACGCCAAATTTGATTATTCTAATCAATGTACAGACAGACATACTTACGATTTTATTGATGTAGAACGGATATTGGTGGTTTAAACTCATGCTTATTGTGAAGATATTCCATAAACATCTCACTTGGTCATCTATGGTAGGTATTCATCCACCAAACAAAAATAGGTACTACTTCAGTGGAACGGACTAACCTTAGTTATTGAAAAAAATTCTTAGCCCTATCCCTCGGACTATTTAGCTACATTTCTACCCAGTACCTATTTCTTACAGATGTAAAGAAATATTCTCAAAACCTTCTGTGAACAGACGTTGTAAATTCGTTTTCAGGAAGACGAGCCCTGTGAAGAGGTGTCTAGGGAATCTGCAGATCATGGGGAACATAAAAATGCCAGCAAAATGAGAGGTAAAGTTGTCAGTGTTGACATCAAGGAAACCACAAATGTGAAAGAAGAGATTATGGAACAAACTACAACGTCAGTCACAACTGAAAATGCTCACATAAAGAGCAATAAAGATGAGGAAGCAAAGTTTTCTAAGCAACTAGCTGACATCAAGGCTCAGATCTCTGCACTTGAGGAGCAAGCTCCTCCTGATCTTCAATCCCAACTATTAAAGATCCACGAACATTTGGAAAAAATCGTCAAACTCAAAATTATGCAGTCTGCTCAATACCAAGAGGTAAATAATATCTGCCTAATATCTACGTATGTTTGGTAGACTGGTAATTTATGTTTAACATAATACCAAGTCAATAGAAATAATTTTTTTTATGTGAATGTGATTTTAATTGTTGATGAAATTCCCTAGTGGATTTTTATTAAAGTGATTCAAGTTTCCAAATGGGCCTGGTTGATAATACAAGTCATTGCTTATTGTATCACTGATATTACAAGTGAGATAATACTCAAGTATCTACACTGGACACTCAAATACAATGTTCCTTCAATTTCTGCAGGGACAGATAGTCACTTATCTCCCATCACCAACGTATTCTCATCCGTTTTTCAAAATGAGTCCAATAAAGTGTTTTTGGATTTGTTTACCATTGGGAAATCAGGATTAGGGACCCCACATCCCTAACTATTTCTAGACGTCCCTAATAAATAATCTTTTCCCTATGTCTGACAAATCCAAAAATAAATTGTCCACCCCCGAAACTACAGACCTAACCTTTCCTCGTACAGGTGCAAATGCATAAAACCTCTGATTAACCTCTGACCTCTCCTTCCACAGCCAGTTATTTATCCGCAACAACACAGGGACCACATCACTCGTAACCCCCTATGTCTTTACGATTTTAAACTGAGTGTAACCAGGGCTCCAGCAGAGATTGAAGAAACATGGCAATTTGTATTTGAACGTCTAGTCTCATATTACTGTCTAACTTATTTCTTTTCCTTAAATTTTATAGGAGAAAGAACATTTTAAAGAGAATATGGAGGAAGAAGTTGAAGAAGAAGAGGATGAAGAAGAAGTCGAGGAAGATATTGAAATCGAAGAGAAGATTACTGAAAAACAAATAATTGAAGAGAGAGTTGAAGAGAAAATAATTGAGAAAACAGAAACTAGGGTCGTTCTTGTGAATGAAGATGGAGAGGAAGTTGAAGGAGTGGATGAAGATGATTTGGTGGTTGAAGAAGATGAGATTTCTGGTGAGGACATGGGTGAAGGAGTCAAAGCTTTCAAGGTTAGTACTTGTCTAAGGATGATGAGCAGATTTCTGTCCTTCTACCACTGCTAAATTGTAGAACTTTTATTCCTTTCTCCACGGGTCCCCTCACTATTACTACCTCGTTAAAGACTTTATAGTTCGATTGGGTTTTGAAGTTGAAATCAACACTGCCCCCGCCTTACTCATTGATAAGTTAGGTTCTTTTCAGTCTATTCTTGATCATCTCAATAAAATTTTTCATCTCGAAACTAGGAACACCTAGTTAACATCATAATACTCGTTTTATAATATTTAGTTGCAAGGATGTAAGCGATATATAAGACTGATTAAGCTTTTTGTTTATAGAAAGGAGAATATAAGTTATGTGAAGCAGCAGCTCCTCCTAGGAGATCTCGGGGGCCTATCACCCCTCAAGCCCGGCCAATAGTGTTGCCTGGAGGTCGGCAGTGGAGGCAGCCGAAAGATGCTGCCTGTGAAGAATTCTATACAGGGATCCTTGTTGCTCAAGCAGATGTTCTCATTGGTTCAGACGAGGGGTAATTTCATTGAAGTTTTTTAGTAGCAATACTGTCTAGCTTTTAATATATTATAAACCATTTTGACTGTTTTCTTGTCGGGTTTCGTCCCTATTATCAAATATGTTTATCGGTACTTTTCCGTTGTACTCCCCCCCAGTCGATTTGTCTTCAACAACGCCCGCCCGATGTTTCTAGGCATTACTTCTTACTTAGATTATGTTATGTTATGGATTCTTGAGATGCGAGCTTGCGAGTACACAAAAGTGAACATGCATACACTAAAGTATACACATCATTCTGACCTACATGTCCAGCTAATCTGTATTTTTACTAAGGGATTGACTACTTGATGTTATGTAATTTTGCGATGCGAGCTTGCGATGCGAGCTTGCGATGCGAGCTTGCGATGCGAGCTTGCGAGCATCCAGACCACCAACCTATACACAGCATTCTGATCTATTTGTGCGAATTCATGTGCATTCTACTTGTGCGAATTCATGTGAAGGCAATCAAACCACAAGCACGCCACTTTGTTTCAACAAATCCTCACCGACATCGGCAACTTCTGAAAACACAGAAATTCTTTTTTCCTTTTTTTTTTTAATAATGTAATTTCTTCCCACAGCTTGAAATCGTCACCAATTCTATGTAAAAATGTAATCTAGGTAAGAAGGAATGCCTAGAAACATCGGGCGGTTGTGTTGAAGACGAATTGACTGGGGGGGGGGGGGGGGTGTATAACGGAAAAGTACCTGTTTATCTTGTTACCAACCAGACTTTATTATTTGTTGCCAACGACTGGTAATATAGCGACCCAGAAACTTTGTTGCCACTATAAGCTGGAGTGTAAAAGAACTTTCGAACACATTACTCCAATGCCTTTCTGGGATGGCACCTTCTTTTGGAGTACCTAATGAAAGACGCAGTAGTGGAGTGTTTACGCAGAAGTTTTAGGAGTTTCCACATTTCTTATTAAGCTCACTGAAAACCACACAACCTTGATTTGATCAGTTGCGCATATGATCACTTTCCAAGTCCCTACCCAATATTACAATCCAGATCTGTCTGTAATACCTACCTTTAAAATCACGTGTTACGTGAAACCTCTAGTTAAAAGTAAAATTTGTTACCACCACTACCCCAATAAGTAGTAAACCCCTATGCAATTTCTTTATTTATTAATTAAACCTGTTGATGTTCTTATTTTTACAAATATTTCATTTGTATGAAACAAATACCTACGTGTTGAAATGATTTAATGTGAATATGAATGGATAATTCAAGTAGTCACGTACATGTAATATATGTATAAATTCCCAATCCAATCAACAAGTAATACCAATGCATTATCTGTTCAAGGGGTGTCAACTTTACTAAATATGTACCACCGAAGTTTGATATGTCTCATTCTGCTGTTTATCGCTTGATTCATGAAATAGAGGACAGAACCAAAGAAAATCAGTCGATTGATGATTACTATCAGGCCCCGGTAAGTCATCGTTCAATGTTTTGTGCACGATGTATTTTTCGTTGTTATATATTTTTCATACAATGGATTATGAAGTTGAATGGTAGCTAATTGAATATTTCTGGTTTGCTTTCAGCTGAGCAAGAGGCATTTTTATGCTGCTAAGTTGAAACCACCTGTAAGTACCTACTTTTGAAGGGCTCTAAACTCACTCGATTGGTGGTTGTACAATACCAAATAGCTTTTTGCATTAGCTTTAGAAATTACATAGTTCGCACAGTTCGCATTACCTGTTCTTGCGGAATTCCTAGCTCCAAGTTAGAATAGGAAAAATACAGCATAATTAGGGACAGCTAAGAGTGGGTAGGCACGTTTAATCTTGGACATAATTACAAATATAGACCATTCGTCGCTATTCAAGTCCATTCGTAAGACATTGGTGACTTCTGAGAAAAATTGTTGGTGGATAATTCTTATTTATGCTAACATGGAAGAAATACTCACTAAAAATCCGGTAATTAGGTACCTATAATCTGGTAGGGAAATCGCAAAAATTACTGTAGGCCAGAATCAGAACCCAACTTTCAATTCTTGGTCATCATCAGATGATGGCCCAGAGAACGAAATCTGAACTTTGCAGAACATAATCAGATTCTGATTTAGTTCTCCAAAGTAACATACTTTTGGGATCCTGACTGGACACTAAGAGCACCTATTACGGCCCAAAAATATTTGATACCTCAGACAGAGTTTGAACTCGTGGCCTTAGTACTAAGGGGAGAGTTCCTTTTAGTTGCTGCACTCTAACGGGTTGAGCTATGAGGCCGATTAATCAAACCTGTTCGACTGTGGGTTATTTTCCTTGATCATAGCATTTCCCGAGAGTCAAATACTAGCCATTTCGGTTGGTTTGGGGTTGGACTAACGACGGAGTGAAACTGCAGGCCTCTGGCTCAGCAGATGCTCACTGGAAGACATCTAGAAGTCGAGCAAGGTCGTTTTCTCGGTTTGTTTTGACTCAAATGGGTGAAGAAGTGAAAGATGCTACATCAGGGAATGTGATGTTTACAGTATTTTGGCTTGACAGGGATTTAATTTATTATTATTATGAACTATTTCGGATCTTTACTGACTGCGCCAACTATTACGCCCAAAAATATTTGATACCTCTGACTGAGTACGAACTGGTGTCCTTACTACTAAGGGGAAATTTCCCTTTAGTTGTAACACTCCAACGGGTTGAGCTATGAGGCCGATTAATCAAACCTCTTCGACTGTGGGTTATTTTCTTTGATCATAACATACCTGCTCATTGTCAGTTGAACTAAAGTCAACCAGTCGATCGAGTTAATTATGTAAGCCAAAAATGGATTAAATGATGATTAAGTGAATCTATTCACCTTCATTAATGATCATATTCTTTTTCTAGCCTCCCATTGGAGAAGTTGAGCTTAAGGATCTTTAAGAGCACCATATGCAGCCAAGGTGATTCATTATATTTACGTTAATGTTGTACATATCAGTATTTTTTGGAAATATACTCTTATTTTTAAACATCGACTACTCTGAAGTTGACATCAATAGTGCTTCTGTCTACCTTATTTTACTGTACCTATACAAACGGTAGATCTGTGTCCAAAGTGTTGTTATAGTGATGAAAATAAGACATTTTTTCATACATGATTTATTAGGTTCAAGGGTGGTTAAGAGAATATATGATTTGCGGATACTACATCCTCGAGTAAAATAATTGTAGGAAATTCGTTTCACAAGATACTTCCTACGTATTCAACTTTCTATTTTTGAGACCCAAAGAAAAGCTTTAGGTATGATATTTCTCCATAAATTTGCATGTTCTGAAGTTATTACATACACTGAATTTTTTTGTTCTATTTTATCATTAGCATGATACGGTACAAACATATAACATAGGTAGGTACCAAACATTGAATCGGCCTTCTCGGAACTTGAAAACATTGTTCACGAGAATAATGAAATTTAGAACTGTTTTCCAATCATATTATATCATAATATAGTAGCTAGTTACCTATCTAAGATTAATGTTGAACTTAATTTTTAATTAATCCGCTTTAATTTTAAATTATAATGGCCTATCGATGCTCAGTCATCACAGTAAACCATTATTTATGATAGTATGTTTTCGTAATTATTTCCTAGCTATCATAATTACTGATCGATCTAATGTCAGGGAATACCAATAATTTATATCACAGATTTCAGTACTCATTTCAACACATCAGTTTTTCTTACCTACTTTGTGTAAATAGGAAATATTCATCTTTTTCTTAATAAGTTATTCCAAGTCGATTGCTGTAAGAAATTTAGATCTTGAAAATTACTTGAAGTTTGGTATTTAGGTGGCGTCCTTTGGTCTTCCAGTGATGCATGGGTCTCTTGAGAATTTATCGCAGCAATAAATTGTGGTGATGGTGTCTCAATTGAGTTTGCATAGAACTCGCTGTTCTCACTTGTTTTCGGGGGGTAGTTCAAGGTTCTTCCAGCACTGTTTTCAACTGTTGCCCTGGAAACAAGAAGTTTGATTTACCCATCTCATATTTACCTATGCTTAATATAATATTGCACAAATTTCCATAATGGATCTTGCGAGGAGTCCGGTTAGATCCTCGAGCGTGACCTGATAAAACTAATTACGGGGGTACAAGCGTAGTAATACCTGCCTAAAGTATTGGTTTATTGTTTTCAATAATGATCCATTGTAATCGAAGAAGAAAGAATTTCAGCCCCTCCTCTCAAAAGTTGTTGGTTTACGTTTCAAGATGAGTAGAATCAAAAAATCAAATTTGAAAAAATCCGTCCTCACTTCTTCCAGAGCTTTTCTCCAAAGCTACTGGACCAGCGTTTATGAAACTTGGGTTATAAATCATATTGGGGTCTAGGTGATCCTAGAAGCTCGGCATAAATGTTTATCAACACTAAAGAGTAGCGTTTGAGGGCTGAAATACTCAAAAATCGAAATCTCGAAATTTTAAAGGTAGGTAACTGTAATGTTTTTTGCTTACCAACTACCGAAAGTAGGGAAGCTTAGTAAGTAACTATTCGTGAAAGAAGTCGAAAAAAAATTTTTTTCCAACAAAATCGAAATTTCTACTTGCTTTAATTTGCGTTTTAGAGTTTGCTGATCAATTTCGGTCCCGTGTTGTTCCGTCAGTGATAAATCCTTGTCATACCCAAAACTATACCAAGTTTCAGTCCGTTTTGGATGACATTTTCAGGCATTGTACGGGTTAGCTTCGATGGCCCCCTATAATTTTCAATGCGCATGCGCTAACTGAATTTCTAATAACATCCATTTCTCGTCATCTGTTGGTCCGATTTCGTTCAAATTCGGTAGGCCGTTGGGTACCTATATGCTCTGGCAAAATGCCCTATAAATCATATCGCGATTGGTGGAGTAATAACAATTTCGCATATGCGAAATTAATATCGATTGACACAGGCAAAACTCCGAGTCTAATGGAACGATTTTGACGAAATTTTCGGGAATTGTGCGGATTAGCTTCTAGACAGTCCCCTATAAATTTCATTGCAGTTGGATAAATAGCAGTCTGTGCGCATGCGCAAACGTTAATTTCATTTGCCGTCGATTTCTTATCATCTGTTGGTCCGATTTCGTTCAACTGGGTAGGCAGTTAAGTATATGCTCCAGAAAAATGTCCTATAAATTATATCGCGATTGGTGGAGTAGTATCTATAGCGCTTGCGCAAAACTAATGCCAATTGACACAGGCAAAACTCCAAGTATAATAGAACGATTTTGACGAAATTTTCAGGGATTGTGCGGATTAGCTTTTATACGGTCCCCTATAAATTTCATTGCAGTTGGTTAAATATCAGTCTGTGCGTATACGCAAACGGTAATTTCCTATTACGTCGATTTCTTATTATGTATTGGTCCGATTTCGTTCAAACTCGAGAGGTTGTTGGGTACAGGATGATGCCCTTTGTATTTTATCGCATTTGCTTGAGTAATAGGCAAATATTGCGATACGCAAAACCAATATTGGACGACAGTCCGAGAATAATGAATCGATTTGACGAAATTTTCAATTATTGTGAGGGTTAACCTTCGGAAAATTTCCTCACGTGCGACCGTAAGTGTAGCCCTAATTTACACTCTAGCATCTATACACACATGAGTTAGATACTGGTATATTTTGCATTCAATCATTTCGACTCTATGAAAGTTCCCAATTTGATAGAATGATTGAGAGTAATGCTCGTTGAAATTAGTTCAAATATGGGCCTGCACAGTAGTTACCACGATTTGTAATGTAGGACAGTCTCTGAAATCAGTTGAAAATTGTGAGCTTTTCTATAATTTTACGTTTCAGTAAGGATTCACGATTGCCTGCTTAAAACCCATTGCAGTTTGGTGTGTAGAATTCTTATTGGATTAACCCGTACAGTTCTAGGGTCTCAACGCTTTGCGCATCCTCGGAGACCAGCTTTACCTAATCTGAATAGAATGGAACTCGTAAGGAGAACATGTAGGCCCTTTTCCACAGAACCGTTTAATATTTCAGTCAAATTTAATGTCACTATAGGAGATTATGCATGTTTAATAATTGTTTACATTAAAAACATGTTTTTTTTTACACACACGTTTTTATGTTAAAATCACCAGACCAAATGAATTTAAATTTCATTTTTTCTGGAATTTTAATTTTGAAAAAACATCAATTTTTTTTTTTTTTTTTGAAAGTGATCACAAATTTTTTTAAATAGAAATAGGACCAATTTAAACAGATTTAATTCAAAACCCTACCTCGACTCGCACTTCTGATTTGAAAATCGAAAAACCCCAAAAATTGGTTTGTAGGTAATTATGAAGTACAAAAGAAAAATGTTTGTGAATGCTGTGGCCTAAGCATTCATTGAAAATATGGAAACTTACCGGTATCCATTCTCATCAGCTGTGTAGTGGGTTATGATGACGTTTCCTTCCGGATCTACGTGTCCGTAGCTCCCCATCACCGTCCCGTTGTCATACTTCTCTTCCTGTCTGAATTGAATGTTTCCGGTCTTCGGGTCTTCCAAATCATACCCGAAAGCATAGGTACCTGGGCCCTGGGAATTTAATAATTTCGCAATAGATAGATTTAATGTGCAGAATAATCTTACGTAGGTGCCTAGGTACCTACTTCTATTTTCGGGTACCTCCGTTTAATGTTATAATCATGAGTTATAAAAAATTTTCAAGATTCCCAAGATAGTTTTGCTTACATTGTGGTCTGTTTTACTATACGATGTCCATTCTTCTGCTAATGTAAGTCTGGGCTCGATCGGCAAAGATGCTGCACATCTCATCACAAATAGTAGTGCTATCTGAAACGTAGGTAAAATATACCAATAGTATAAGGAGTTGTGATATGGATTCTTATTACGGATTTATTGATGTTCCATACTAAATTAAAATTGTGATGTAAGTTTACACCAAGTTAACAACGTTGAGAGCGGATATACCATCTAAACTAACCCTATGATGGACGTTAGCCCTAAGAGCCAGACTTATTTGTGCACCGTTGCCTCCTACCTTGTAGGCGGACTTCACCAGCCCATAGCACTAACTTTTATAGCCGGACCACGAAGGCCCGCAGCTCTATCTAATCGCCAGACCATGAAGACACGAAGCTGATGACCAAATATAAAAAAGTGCTAAAGTAAAATTATTCACTCGAAAATGGAAGAGTGTCGGATATATAACACTGATGAGGATAAGAATGTGGATGGAGGGTGAGGTGTGTGAAGAGAAAGTAGTTTGATGGTTGAGGTTGGAAGACCAAAATTAAGACTGAGTCGGAGGGCGAAGGTACCCTTCCATGTAGACATGTACTCCTTCTTGGCTATTTGCTTTCCCCTCAACCTCTGGGCTTGTGAAAACTAAAAGGTATTCAACACTAGTGTAGTTTTCTCCCTTGCGTATAGATGGGATGGGATTGAGTCCGTTGGAAAAACATAAGGGTACTGCAGTAACGTAAAGCAGGTAATCTGATAATTATCGTCTACAAAATCACAACCCCTAAATAGCACGTTTCCCTACTAATATAATATGGTAATTCAAGTAGGTAGATAAATATCAGGTAGGTACTGTATTACCCATGATATAGGTACGTATATCTTATAATATTATAAGAATGAAACTTTGTTTGTTTGTCCACGCTATGCACGGTCAAACTGCTCAAACGATTTAGTATACGAGTGAAGGGATCTTCTTGGGTTTGTCCGAAAGGGTGTATAAGCAATATGAAATTTTTTAACCCACCCGAACCATGGGCTGGAAGGCAGTGGAACCCCCCGTTTAATGCGTTTTTTTGGGCCAAGCGCTCGATCTTCTATTGGCTGCCACATTAAAATTTGATCAAGAGCACTTTGTATTGCAGCGACAAGTTACCAACGTTCCTGGGCCTGTAGAACACGACGATACCATCAAAATTACTCCAAAAGATGCTGTATTCCCGGAAAAATCACCAAAAAATGTGCAGAAAATAACGAAAGAATTCATTCCGCCTTATGTTTTTCCAACGGACTCAATCCCATCGCATCTATACGTAAGCGAGAAAACTACACTAGTGTTGAATTGAATACCTTTTAGTTTTCACAAGCCCAGAGGATGAGGGGAAAGCAAAACGCCAAGAAGGAGTACAGGCACTGCCATGATTTATCGTAGGAAGTTTCATGATAATTCATCTTATTTTGTTGCTATTCATGCTATTGAAATGTGTGTCATGTATGAGAAATACATAAATGCAAATGTGTTCACTGCCGTAGAAGAACGCATGTACTTGTAGTTAGTAGGTACAGACAAACTTAGATTCGATTACATAACTTTTCCTCAGCCTTTGGGGCATTCGAAACGTAATGAACGTGAAGAATTTATTTTATAAATTAATGAATTTGACGAGCTTGGGCCAAATATTTGGCCTTATGATGTCCGAGACAGGTACTTTTACTTCAGATTGAGTTTTAATGTCTACTCACCTACTAATCTAAGCACGCAATCATTTCTCTCATTTCGCTGATCGCCCTGGGCTGTTGAAGATGGCACGTCTCATGGAAGCATTTAATTTATATGCAGATTCATCCTACTTCTTATTATTAAAAATATTATCATTTAAGGATTTTGAAATTGGAAACACTTTTTAGCTATCAATCCTCTGCCAAAAAGGCCACGAATCGGGCGAAAGCAGCGTTCGCTTGCATCAAATCTATTATTCACTGAATTAACTACCCACATGTTACTACCATGACTAAGTTGCTCGCCTCGTCTCGCAGCCCTGCGAAAAATGCTATCCTGTGAAAATTCAAATCACGGACCATCCTAAAGACATGACAAACAGATCGTTTTTGACATGTTTCATGTCTTCGTTTGAATTTTTGCAAGACCGCAAAATGTAATTATTGTAAATTGTTATGCAACTATTTTGTTGTAATCATTAAACCCTTTGACAGGAGGAGGGGGGGGGGTGTCTTGGAACTGTTTGGAAGGCAGTTTTCTTGTGTCTTCTTTTTGATATATTACCTCGTACCTAGTTCGTACCTAATTTATTTTTCTTTTCGTTCAGTAGTAAGTTAGTTTGAATGAAAACACAATGATTTTTCGTTTGATGTTTTCTCTTTTGTATTTCTTGAAGTAATAATTCTATTAAAGTTCAACATTTGGGGTTTCAAAAATAACATGGGACTTTTGGGATAAAATTGTAGTAACTAAATAACTTAATTTAATGTCCAAATTGAAATTAACATAAATAAAAATCAATAAATAATCAAAATACGTAAATAAATTCGCGTTCGGGGGGGGGGGGGGGGGTTGTTGGTAAATTCACCACATGGGGTTTCATTGTAATTTGAAGTAAATAAAGGTATTCAATTAGACGTGTGGATAATTAATAACAGGTGGAGGAGAGACAATTGTCATCTGAGTGAGCTTCGGAGCGAATTTCTTAGCTATTCAACCTATGAAACTGGATTTTTGTATGCTTGAATCATGATCCTTTTTTTAAATCTGAATCAGAAATTTCTTAATTTATTTTATTTATTTTATTTTTCATCGTTTTATTAAGATAAACTCAGATAAATGAATTGAATTAGAAAACTCGGGTGGCTCTAGAAAAGTTTAAGTGTTCGAAAGAAAAAAAATCTTCAACAAGAATGAATCGCAAAGCGACTTTGGCTAATAGGACCAATTCGTCCAATTCCAATTCGTATTGATCTTATTCGGTTTTCTTGTTAGTTAAAACTGTCTTCACACGTGTGATGCTTGTATTATAGTCCAGTGACCTGCGCCTCCGAAGAGCTATGTAATGAAGAAATAACAATCCTTTGTGTAATCATTTGCAGCATTTCATCTTCCGAAAACAATGCTATGGACTAGCGGAGTTTTATATTCGTTTATTAGATTCTACGCATCTTGAAACGTAAATCGATCACGTGGATTTGCCCAGAATGGTCAATATTTCACCTGAATGACGAGTATATTGTCTACTACACCTGTATAGCAAATCGTAGTTCAGAAGATATAGTGAACAACCTACCAAAACAACTTTCCTTGTGAGAAGTAGAGGGGGCCATGGATATATCTTAGAAGGACCTAACTAGACCATCCTTCACCAATAATCAGGATGTCATTTCATTCTACTCTTGTTGTCCCAGAGAGGTTTCCTGTCAAATTTAAATTTCCCCGGGTGAACAAGAGTGAATTTAGCTTACTCAGCTGATCAGGAAATAGCTCATCATTTTATTCGTATCTTGATGTCCCAGAGAGGCACCTTATCAAATTTCTACTTCCTAGGGTAAACAGTGGAAAATTCATCTCACAGATGATCAGGATGGAGCCCGTTACTTAATTCGTCTCATGATGTTCCCAGAAAAGCTCCCTATTAAATTTTAACTACTTAGGGCAAACGGGAGAGAATTACTTTACCTACTCATGGTTTTACCTACCCGAGGATTGTTTACATGTAGTTCAATAATAACTATGAGTGTAGCTCAACATCTTTTATTTTCGGAGCGGCTTAAGCAGCTCAAGATTTTAGCGTAAATCTTTCCAACGAATGGTGAACTGTTTTCGTCGGATGAAAAATGACTGAGTTACATTCCCCTAAGAACGGCACCGTCGCACTAGCGGAAATCATTAGGAATCACTTCCGTTAGGTACGGTAATCTCACATTGGTATCTTACATTCTTTGCTGATCCCCAGAGCTAAATACATATCCATGTCAAATTTAACCCTAAAATGTTTAGAGGGGGGTTGAAACAAATTTTCGCGAGGTAGATTGCAACTATTCATTATTGAGAATAATGACAATAAACAGTACTCGCGCCCCAAAACTGTTCGTCCGACGGCTGCTGCTGCTACGGATTGCTTAGGTTGTCCAGGATTCCTCAAGTGGATCTTTTTTCTTTTATTGCATTTATTCAATGATACATAAAACGTATATTCACACTGTATAAATTCAATATGCTTCTCTCCACTCTAAGTATACACTTGTGTTGTGGGGAGGAGTTGGGTACTTAACAAACACGATATCAACGAAAAATGTATGCACCTAGTATGAACAAAAACCAAATGAAGAAAAATGGAATTGAGCGAAAAGTAATGATGTAAGCAAAAAAGAAAATTAAACTTTTCTTAATAGAATTTCTGGATAAGGCCACTTTTCAACACGGCGGACAAATTGACTCAAGAAAATTTTTTCAAACCAATGTAATTAAAATCCGCTGGAAAAACTTTTTTTTGTTCAAGAAAACGTTTGGGAACCCATCCCTGAAACGGCCGAGCTGAATTTGAGTTTTTCAATTTTTTCTCCAAGTAGAAGCTCTAAAAGTTGTTGCGAAGTGTCAGTCCTGTCACGCCTGTATTTGATGATGAAGTCACTCTGAAGTTCTCGTTGTTGGTTTTTCGCTTAAGTCTGGTATTACTTGCGGCAATGTCTGCTGAGCATAATTTTTCAATTAAAGAATTTTTCAGTTTTTTACGGTTTTGATGGTCAATTTCATTCTCACATATCTTATATTACATATAGAGTACAATTAAAGAAGATGACATTTCATTCAAAGACGGTAGCTACAAAAGAAGATCTTTTGGAAGAAGATGTGATAGGGGATCATTTGAAATTTCATTTTATGGAATACTTATGAGTGTTTTATGCAGTGTGACAGAACTGACTAACATGTGACAGAAATGACCGGATCTGAACTAAAGAGGGTGTCCAGTATAATTTAATGTATGCATTCACATACAATAAGACCTGAAAGGAGATCAAAGTACACGGGAGGTTCGTAGAAAATATTTTATTTATTACAAAATTCTTTAGAACACTTGAAATATTTCAACTATTGACGACGAAGAGAAGTTCAGTCATATAGGAAGGACAGTAGATGCGACCAACTGTAGAGATCAGTCTGAATCTATTCTCTTGCAGAAATATAAATAACTTACCTAGGAACAAGATTTATAAAGAGATTTACTGAGAAATATGTAGGAAACTGAACTATAAAAAGGAACGAAACGCAAAAATATCAAAAATAGACTAGAAAAAATTACATAATAGCAAATTTGTATAACATTTAAAAATTCTCACCTAATAGGTAGATCAAAAATAGAACACTTTACTGAGTATAAAGAACCAACAAAAATGTGTCATTGTCCAGTAAAACAAAGGGGAAACATCTTTTTTCGCTTCTTCTTCTTATTTTTTCTGCTGTTTCTTTCTTCTTCTGAGGGGCCATTCTGAAGACTGAAAATTGTAAAAACGAGAATTAAGATGCGCAGAAAAAGGAAAACCTGGAAAATATGTAATGCCCAATTATATATCCATACCTAATATCAAAGAACTGAAGTAGAACATGGGTTACTAACAGAAAAAAAAGTTCCAGTCTTCCAGCATGATCATATGAGCGAATTTTCCATAATTATCGTATTACACTTCAGTTAAATTAAGTTGTAATTTGAGAAGTTTGTGCGCGAAGAAATTGTTACCAATTAATTTTATTGTGAAAAAACTTGTTGTAAAAAATAATCTTCTATACAAAGGTTTTGAGTTTTTAGATTTTTTAAAAATTTTTATCGACTTTTTAGCACACTTTATGATGAAATTTGAGTACAATTTTCAGCAAAAAGTTTGAGCTTTAATTTTTAAATGACCTTGGTCATGGTTGATAAACTTTTTTTGAGTAATATTCTGCTAAAAAAATAAAAATTTAACCATTTTTAGCCGGTTCTGTAATTTTTGTGATTTTTTAGTACATTTTTTGAAATTTGACCAATTTACTGTTTTCAAAAAGTGCTGTCCAACAAATTCATCCTTCCTTTTGGAATGCTTAATTTTTGGTGGAAGAACGAGGTTTTTATCTCAATCCCATCTAGACTTTTCGTCTGGAATGACACATATGTACATTTATATAAAAATAAAAAGGTGTTGAAATTCAGGAATCATTTCAAATGCCTCAAAACAGATTTTGATGAAGAACATTTTTATTTTAAAATTTTCGGAGTCATTCCAATAGCATCATTTTCTAAGAAAATTCGCTAAAAGCACGTTTCCGAACAGTCGTTACAGATTTCAATAACCCGTAAAAAAAAAGGCTAAAAAACGGAAACCCCATTTTGAAATTAATTTTGTATTGGAAATATGAATTCTACAGAGGATTTAAAAGTTACGAAGTTCATAATGTTTGTTAAAAGGAGCAAAAAGAATGAACGAGAGAACTGAATAAAAATCGTCATTCCTGTCACACACTGTGAGGTCCTGTCACGTGACAGAACTGACCGTGACAGGAATGACGTTTTCGCACATTACTGTTCAGTTGGCAGCCATATTGGTTTTTTACAACTGTTCTGAGTCGCTGGTTGAATTCGTGCTCCATGGAAATACTACCTCCCCTGCTTAAAACGTTTTTTTGTAATGCTTAAATATGGAAAAAACAAGTGACAGGAATGATGAACAATAAAGGTACGCAACGGTTTTGCGTTTATTATACCCTGATTAAGAGAAAAATCTGCTGTTGGACTTACCTACGACATTTTTCGATGGAACTTCAAATTCAACTGAAGATGTTGATAGCAGCAGGGCGCTCTTCCGGATATTTCCCGAACCGCCACACGCGCCGCCAAAAAGGGGCTGCCCCTGAATTCAACGTTTGGGTGACAACACTTCCGAGCCTAATATAAATTGGGGGAAAAAATAGTCCTCGCCCACTTTCTGTTGTATTTAAGAGAGGGCATATGTAATATATTATCGGTATATCAGAAACATTCAGAAGTTCAGTGCTCAAAGTAAATATTTTAAAGTACAGTTCACCTTTGTGTCCTGGGGACAGTGACAGAACTGACGATCCGGCCCTTCATCACTGAATAACTCGAAAATTTTGAGAGCTTTGAAAAAGATCATATCGGAGCGAAATAAAGAATTTTCGGGGTGTTAAATAAAAATAAAAATTTTGTGAATTCGAGCATTAGTACCAGCGTTATCGCGCAGTGACACGATTTGTCCGCCGTGTTGAAAAGTGGCCATAAACTTACAAATATTGATAAAGGTAAATGCAAATAACAATATTAGTAATTTAATACAAATTTAAATTAAATGATCTGATAATTAGCTAGTATAAAACACTTTAATTCTCTTTGAAGACATCAAAATTTTCTATTGCCCTTATTTCTACAGGTAGAGCATTAAATTGCTTAGCGCCTCGGAAATCATACGGTGTTTGCCCGAACGCTGTTTCGCGAATTGGAATGTTCACAATAAATTTTCCTCTTGATCTAGTGACCCCTTTATCTAACACTTTCATCGTTCTACTAGCAATATCTTTATGCTCTTTTATTATTTAAAGTTTGTCAGCTGGCTGCCTCAATGTGATTACACCAAATTCCTCAAACGAATTGCCTGGGTCGGTAGGTATTGACTGTTTTTATACTTCGATATTTTATTCAATTAGTAATAGATGTGGAAAAAAGTGAGTGTAAATGCCGCTATTAGTACGGTATCATAGTTATCATATGTTAGTACGGGGCTAATTAGGTAAGGGTAAGAGGTAAGGGGGGTTAATTAATTTCTAATTATAATTTTGAGTTAGATGGTTTTCGTATTCATTGGTTCCGCCAACGCTGAATCCTCTAACCCCGAATATATCTCATCCTTCTGAGTGGACAGCATCATTTGAGATCCCAGCAAACGTGGGTGGTATACAACCTTAAATTTACATTCCATCGTATTTTATAACCGTCGGTCGTTATAGATGGAATGAAAAAGAATCCCTCTACAATTAATTACATAATTTCTGATAACAAACTTTGCCTACGTTTTCGCATGCACAGTGACCGTAGCTAATCCAATTGCAATAAGATTCACGAGCAACCACCTCGAGGTCATCCTTTTAAACACCCCCTAAACTTGAGAGAATTTGGGCCTTGCGTTCATGGTTACTAGGTACACACCTTCCTACTGCAACACAGTTCATGGTTCTTTTCCATTCGTTTACGCCGTCCATGTGTGCGCTAATCCCTCCAGTGGGCAAAACTACAAAGATTTTAATTTCGATTAGAGTTGGCCCTATAAATTTCATTGTTGCCGGATCGGTGGCATCATCCACGCATGCGCAAAAGGAAATCTGGTACCCGTTACAATCACAGCATTTACCGTTTCCGTTCTGCAGTTTGATAAAACTCTCAGGTATTATGCGAGTTCGGACCAAGATGGTTCTCTCTGTATTTAGTTGTTAAACAATTTCATTACAATCTGCTCCCTCTTCGAACCAGAATTAAATTATTAATGAATATGTACCTTCCTAATCGTTTCCCAGTTTTTCTAAGATATGCTCCAGCATAATTATTTGGTGAATTTTGACTCGTAATTTGCTTCTCAACTAATTCTGTACGTCTTGTTACAATAAGTGAGGAAGCTATATTTCCTACTACCCAACCAATTCGGCATTCGTTTTTCAGATTAGAACGAATGAGTTAAAAACTGACGTGTCTCGTCTAATAATACTAATGAAGGTAATCTATGTTAAGTGTTCAATATGGATTTCTAATCTACCTTCCTACTTTCCAGTTCTTTCCAATCTCCCATCTAGCGCTGACAGGCGGTCCATTTTCTAATCGAGCCCAGGCTTCATGCGGGCGCCCTGCACTGTAATTATGGGAATTATTGCACTTTGATGCAGCCGTGAAAGTAAACTTATCTTATAAACCTACCACACTTGCTAACTCACCATAAATTGATTTCGTTTTCAATCCGCTTCAGGATACATATGAAGACTCATCGTGGTTCCCCTTGTGATGTAATAAGCCCTGGGAAGCCCAATATTTACCAAGTTCGTCAACGATCGCGCAAAAATTTCATATGATATACGAAGAAATAGGCATTATGACAAACATTCATTCATCAAAGGTTACATTGCTCCTCCAGAATTCAACCCTGACCAGAAACATAATTATTTTGAGGAAGATATTTCAAATTGTTAAGTACATCAGCGACCTAAGAACTTATTCTTCAAGTTGGTTACCTCCAACCCCTTCCAATCTTGGAGTAAAATCTTTCAATATTGCCGAATCTCTCCATTTTTTGGTGATGATACTCCTAGTTCCTAATCATATAGCTCAAATGTGGTTCGGTTATTGTAAGTCGGTTATTTTTTCGAAAAACGTAATATAAATTAATCTCATATAGTGGAACATTGTATTAAAAAAAAAGTTGGGTGTAGCACATAGCTTCCTCGTTTCCTTAACATGAATGTACAGATCATTGAAAAGTTTTTAATGATCTTGTAAAATTCCATAGCGGAAAAGAGTAGGTAAATAGATCTAGCGTAAATCGTCATAATCGGTCAATTAAGAAACAAAAAACAAACAAAAATTAATTACAAATAATGAAACTCGATGTACCTAATTTACGTTTGCGCATGCGCGGAAAGTAGTGGTGATTTGGGAACAATGAAATTAGAGTGAAGTATTGACTTGGCAACAATGAAACTGATAGGGGACCATCTACTGCCTAACCCGCACATTTCCTGAAAATTTCAACAAAATCCAGTTGAAAACTGTGAAAATAAAGCTTGTTACAAAGATTTTACATCTACGCATGCGCATGAGCTACTAATGATCATCTTGAAATTGATATGGGATGCTCAAATTGACGCCTACTATAGTCGTTATCTACTCGTTGGAAAATCCTCGTTTATCTGATGCGTCATTGCATCTCATACTGCCAATTTCTCCCTCAATAGATCAATTTAAACGTTAAATTTTTTGGTGGAAAAAAAATGTCGCGAAATTTATACATTAACCCCCAGCCAAAAGACATATCCATGTCAAAAGTCTCCCAAGTTGGGCGATTAATAAATTAAATTTCATTTATTGAAACATAAGCATAAAATTATATTGAATTATTTGGTGGAAAAACCCCAAGGGACTACTGTATTATAAAGCAGTCGACGACAATCTATATTAATCTTCGTATTGTCTTTCATATACCTCTTACCTACGAATGGTTCGACAGCAATACAGTCGGTTATAGGAAACCCAGGAGTTAAACTAAATTATTTAAATTATATATATATATATACATTATATATATATATATATATATATATATATATATATATATTTTTTTTTTTTTTTAATGCAAAATTGAATGGGTTAACTCTGTTCAAAACCCAATCTATCATCCTTAATAAAAATATTTAATATAAATTTTTTTAGAGTATAACATTTTGTGGACAGTACAATTTTTTGGTATCAAAATTTGAACTATCAATCGTTTGATATTTACTATAAGAAGTGTCCCGCCGCAGCTAGGAGCATTTTCTACACTTCTTCACAAATTGCGAGCATCCTGACCACCAAAATGTACTCATTATTCTGATCTACGACCTTCTCGTATTCCAACTAATCTATATTTCACTAAAAGGATTGACTTAGTATGCTTTGTTTATTTTTGACGATAGCTTACGAGCTTCCAGACCACCAAACTCTACACATAATTTATTCTGATCTATTTGTCCAACTGGTTGCTAGGTAACTGATTGTTAAAGACAGTACAGAAAAATAATAACAGTGATAATTTGAGCAGCTAGTTGTCCTTCACTCCGTGCTGCGACGAGATACTCCTTCTACAACTTATTTGGTTGCCACAAATAACTTTGATTGTCTTGCTTAAAGGGAGTAGATATTTTCTCAAAATATGCGTTGTTTATGAATAATTCTTAAAAAGCACCGCTTTTTCTAGTCTAACTTCACTGATCTCGTTTATTTTCGAATTAGCTTGAAGATAGTGGACGAAACGTCGCCGACACACCAATAAAAGAATATGTTGGTCACTTATTACTGCCTCTTTTCTCCTAGAACGACTTATATATTTGTTATTGGCCTAAGAATTTGGCAATTTGATACGACTTACTTGCGTGAACGACGATGGCATGACGGGGGCTCCTGGCACACCTGCGCGCGTATCCACGGTTGATTGGCCATTGCCCGCTCGCGTGGTTGCCTATATAGCCTAGCCCTGGAGTTCCCTCCTACACTCGCGGCTTCGAGTTCGTGATTGGCCCTCAGTGGTTTTACAAGAGGCTTCCTTGGTACTTGTGTGTTACAGATACGATTCGTACCAGGGGAAACTTATGATTGATGTAGGAACTAAAGCATGAGAAAAAAGTTCCAGTCATGAAGCATGATCGTATGAGCGAATTTTCGTAAATTATAGCATTGTATAATGTGACATTGTTTTGAAATTTTAGCTTTTTCAGTGCAAAGAAATGTTTAACTGTGAATTTTATGGTCAAAAAAAGTATTTTAAATAATAATCTACCATTCAAAAAGAGATCTTTTTTGTTCCATAAAATTAGTAGCTAACAAAGTGCTCAAAGTTCAAAACAATGTAAAACAAAAACCAGGTGTGCTAAAGACCACACGGGAGAAGTGTAAACTTCTATGACGATTTTCTGCTAAATATAAAATATATTATGGAAATGATTTTGGTTGCCGAAAAAATCTTGTAAAGACCAATTTCAAAGTATACAAAATTTTTATTCAAACATTATTAAACTTTTCTTACACATAAACTAGTCACCCTCCGGATGTTATTACTTTGAGCCTGACTACTAAAATGTAAAAAACATGGAATCATGTTTTAGCTCCTCGCTCTCACTTTATTATAGAAATGATCACGACGATTGAGCTCTTGTGAGATGATGATCTCCTAATAGAAACTCGCGAGTAAACATTCACTTAGAAATGATCACGACGATTAAGCTCTTGTGAAATTATGATCTCCTAATAGAAACTCGCGAGTAAACATTCACTTTAAAGAGGCTACATACGAAATTACAGCTTCCTATAGTGTAAAGTATAGAAATTACCTATTAAAATTATTTAACCACCGCTTCACGAATCAAACCGTTCTCGCAATATTCGGATCACCTGCTATGAATCACATAATCGAAACACCAGCTCAATGAAATCATCAGAAATTAACAAGCGGTTGCAATCATGTTCACAATATCAATAATTGAGAATGATCACCTGTGTGTAAACAATTATTCATATAACCATGCTCATAACTCAGCTTGTTGGCCACGCACTTCGCAGTAGTTAATATAGTATGGTTGGATAAATCGAGAGCTTTCGAACGAATGGTCAACGAATTTTGAGGGATGAAAAACGACGAAGTATCATATCCCTAGCAACGACTCGGTTGTAAGCGGAAATCATCACAATTATTGGCGCTACTTTCATCTCACTTTATAGTCTCACTTTTCGGCGGGGGATCCATCGCTAAAACATGATTCCATGTTAAAACAGCGTGACGGAAAAAGACGTGACGGTAAAATCGATTCTCACCCCGGTAAATTTTTCGACGCTTTTTTTCAAATTGTTGAGATTTTTGTGGGCCAAACTAATATGAACTATCATATTTATGTGCAAAAACTTTTTCCATGCAGTATCCTGCTATAAGTACATACCAATTTCGGGATTTTCAACAAATTTTTCGCGGTTTTTATAGATTTTTTTATCAAAATTTAATGACATTTAAGTATCTATATCATTTCATGTTCACCACATCTTAATTAGGTACAACATTACAAGAGCTCATGATTTACCTATTGAAATTCAAGAGTTCTCCCTATCACGAAGTATTTGAAGGTACTTTGACAAATTGAGTAGAATAGTGATAAAATTGCAATGGCAACCAATTTAATTTAATTTGCAATATCTGTATGATGTTGTTAAGTAATGCATCCAAGCTTTAGAGGCTTTTCTCTTGGCACACGAAAGTGATAACAATTTATTCATTACCTCTTGTGACAGGGTGAAGAGTACCCTATCCACTTCTTCTTCTCCGCCTCATTAAAACGTGAAGTTTTAAAAATCAATTAACGTAAACAAAATTGAAGATTGGCCTACATACATCTGGCGCCTAGACTAAAATATAAAGTTAAAAAAAAAAAAAAAAAACCACGAAATTTTTCGACACATGTGTCAATCAGGGTCGCCCCCCTACTCCCCTTTTTTGCGAAGTTATGAAGGAAATTGAGGTTCTTTTTGAGGATCAACAAAAACTATTGAAGCCTACGACTTAGGGTAAAAATACTGAATATAACTCATTAACATAACTCTCTTTTCCATGGTTGCAAACGCAAAATTTTAAATTCTGGCGTTATAGTGTTAAACACTGGGGACATAAACGCTCTTTCCCCCCGAATTCCAATAGTTGCAAATGCGGCGTTGTAGTGCTAAACTTAGTTTCAGTCACAAAATTCGACATTTCGACGTGGTATTGCTAAAACACCGAGAGACTTGACTCTCTCTCCCTCCTCCGATTCGAAATTCCTGGGTAGTAGGGCTAAACCACTGGGGAGACCTTAACTCTCTCTACCCTAGTTCCAAATGAATAATTCGAAATTTAGGCGCAGTAATAATGCTAAAACATTGAGGGACTTTAATTCTCCTCTCTTTCCTCCAGTTCCAAATGCAGAATTTGAAATACTGGCGTTGTTATGCTAGAACACTGGAGGGACTTTTACTCTCCTTGCTATAGGTGGTGGCATGATGGAAAATACTGCTTACAAGGGTTGGGATGATCAGCCTACCCAGAAGGTGACCTGGAAATTTAAATGCTCCAGGTATAACCTGGCGGGTGGCAGATTCAAGAAACGGAAAGGTGGAACTATCCATGCACATCTCACTCACGGGTCTTTCAAGAGGCAGGGGATAGAAAGAGTTATAGTGGAGGAAAATGCTCGCAATATGCAAAGCAGGGAATAGGTGAACGATGTGGTAAGAGTTAATTATGTATTGCCATTTTCCTTGAGGGCAGTGTGTGTGAAGAAGGGTGGGGTAGGTGTGTTTCGAAACCATGATCTGCTACCATGTGTTGTATTTGAAGTCAGGTACCCTATCATTCTACACCCGGATTAGGTTAATTTCTATACTTCATTTTAGAGCAATAAACATGAAACATTTCTATGCGTACCTACACCTAGTAGGTATAAGAAATGTCATCAATCAATAACGTCTCTAGTACCAGCCTCACAATAAAGCTTTTTGTAGATTCCTATTTTGCTTATAACCCATTGATGAATTGATCAAGTTGCTCACTGTCAATTAAACAATTGCCTTTTAATGATTCTCCCTTCATTCTACGCACAATATTTCTAAAGCACATGCTATCGAAGTTACAATTCGCTTACGAACTGGTTACAAATTTAGACCTTCACTAAATTCGGATCGCTTTTCTGATCGTGTTATTCGTTGTTCGTAAAACGGAACCAAAAAAGTTACAGTCATGCAGCATGTTCGTGTGAGCGAATTTTCGTAAATGATCGTACTATATTATGTTGAATTGTTTTGAAAATTCAGGACTTTGAGTGAAAAGAAAATAGTAGTTACCAATATTATGGTAAGTTTATCATTCTGATTAATTTTTTTTCCCCACTTTTTTTCAGTTTTTGTCTATTTTTTGGCAAATAATAATAAAATTATAGTACATTTTTCAGCTTATATTTCTGCATACATTTGTTAATGTTCTAGTTCATCGTTGATACACTTCTTTTGACTAAAATTCTGCTAAAAAATATAAATTTAACGATTTTTAGCCGTTATTAGCCATTTTTAGTAATTTTTTAGTACATATTTTGAACAATTTCATCCTTTTGTTTGGAAAGCTAGATTTTTTTAGCGCAAGAACGAAATTTTCATCTCAATCCTAAAGAAAGTTATCGTCTGAAAGGATATATATATATATATATATATATATATATATATATATATATATATATATATATATATATATATATATATATATATATAAGCGTGTGTATGTTATATCCACATTTATTCTAAAATAGTAAAAGCATTGGTGCCAATCCTCATAAATTTTGCATAAAAAGCCCTAATTGATGATGAGGCTGAGAAGGACCACGTAGAGGGCTGAATTTACTGAACTGTTGAGAATGTGGTTCATTTAAGAACGAGAATAATTATACGCATGTACCGTTTAAAACCCAGCAATAATAATGTAACAACCTAGTTCTCGATTTGTATAGGATGGAACGACTTGCGCTGGAAAAAACAGTAATGCCAGGGAACCTACCTCAGGCCGTTGACCGGCAGTAAACTCGAAAGTATTACGATGTTGTTTGTCAAAAGGCGAGAGTATTTAGCGGTCCGACCTCTAACGAAAACCTCATATCCAAAGATTCGGATGTAAATTGGTCTCCCACACCAGCCTGTGCTCCGCCCTTCTTTGATAAACACTGGATATCGGTTTCCTTCTATATATCACGCCTTTCCGTTCGCAGTAAGAGAGAAGAAACAAATAATTAGATAAACCAGGTTTTGCTTTTAATCAGTCTTATCTTTGGGAGTACATGTATCCAAAAAGCTCCTAACATTCAGGTTGTAGATTACCAAAGTTTTCCGAACGGAACCTTTTAAGTGTTGTGTTGGCGTGGGAAGTGAGAAAATACATCACTAATTAACGATAAAGATATTTATTACTTAGTGAAAAAAATACAACAAAAACAAGTTTTTATAATATATTGTGAAGGTGGTGACAATTTTATATAGAAAACACTAGTTTCGTACAAAAAATTTACGAAAAATATAATAATTAATTTTTCTCTTACATTTAAGTATAATATAGGTAATTACGTCAGTCTCGGTGGGCAGGACTGCCTCATAGGTTATGGACTTACACAATTTAAATGTTGAAACAGTTTTTGAAATAGTTTTTAATATAATACAGAATTTTTATCGTTGTTTTTGTTCATGAAATCTTATATAATACGAAAATACACAACTTTATAGGTACACTTTAATTAAATTAATGGGTGGGTGGGGGGGAGAGGAAAAACAAAGAGGTTCTTTGTTTCCATCGTAAATGAACGACGTTTTCTACATTATTTCCCATCTTAATGACGTGTCAATTTTGAGAAGAATCAAGCTAACAATATCACAAAAACTTGACGTGATTTCAGGTAGGTACCTATACTTGGGAAATTTCAGTTTCCAATCACCAACATCATTACTTGATTATAAACTTAGGTATTGGCATATTCTTACTTCATCCCACTATCATTAACACCATTCAAGAATATCACAAAAACACGATTTTCCACTAATAGTGCAAAGTTTTGGGTGAGGTAGATATCAATTTGCCTCATCTCAACATATATATGTACCTAGTGCACCTGTACAGTTTTGACTGCTTTTCAAATTCCCGGGGAAACTTTAAAAACCGATTGGTTCTTGGTGTAAGTATCAATTTTAAGGAATGGAAGATGAATTATTTTTTTCCGTTTTTTAAACAAAAAATCTTAAAACTGGTGGGAGTTTACATTAACCTGTAAATACCTCTCTTATTACAGAGGCAGTCCTAGAGCAATTCATCATTCAAAGGTCACAACATACAGAAACATGACCCGTGTCTCTATATTATCCTTTGGCATGGGCACTTCATTATCAGTCTTAGTCAGTATAGGTGCCCTGATTAGTAATACTTTTTGTAACGTCTCGACAACAAAATCATTTCAATGAAATTCGTGAATTGGATGTTTTGCGTGTCCTGTTCTGTGAACTACAGCGTTGAAGCCGCTGTGGTCGTCAGCTGTGTAGTCCACGATCCTGGTGGATCCATCAGGATCTACAAGGCTGTACTGTCCCTTCACCTTGTCACCATCCCGTTCTTCGCTATGGTGTTTGATGTCACCGGTATGCGTGTCTTTTACCCCATAGTTGAAGGAGTACTTTGGGTGGTGCTAAAAAAACACAATAATATTGATTTTGACAAAAGCAGATTTGTTTAGAAGTAAAATGGAAAATTAGGATTGAGTTAGAAGCTAGCTGTTGATTTGATTATTAGGGGTCATTCTAAAATGTTTACAAAAAAGTCAAATTTTTAGGATCTTGAGTTTACAAGAAACAATATTAGATGAGGATGACAGAACCTATCAATATTTTATGTAAGATGTTGACCTCTTCAGTAATTTACTCAAACATTACCTACTTCAAGTGTACAATTTGACCATTCAGAAATTTTCAGCAAAATCGCTGTTATGAGTTTTGAGCTGAAGATAGGACATGCACTAATATTTCTGTAGACTACCGACCCAGGCTGTCATAACAGTGCATCTGGTATCCTGACAATGCCTCCATATTATTGACAGGTACTGACCATTAGTTTAAACCTGTTGCATTTTGGATTCAATATTATATTGAATCCATACTCATGGATATTGTTACCAAGAGTTTATATGCTCGAACTCTTGAGTGATTATTTTATTTTGTTAGTATAGTAGTCAGTTAGTTTATATGGTATCTGGCAGTCAAAACATAGCTACCTGGGCATCTAATAGATTTTAAAGATGTTTTTTGAACAACAGTATTAGTCTATATACGGGATCTTGGCTATATGTGAAGTTGGTTGAGACAATAAAACTGTACTCATTATAATGAAAGTATAAAAGTCATTCCTAAATGCCTCATTGTTTTTCACATTAGTATTACTAGTTTACCATTATCAACGGCCTTGATTAAACTAGATAGTTCTTGTCAAGAAAACAACATCATGGACTTATCAGACCAATTGACCGCTTGCTCTAAATTAAAATTCCGCGAATTCAAAATCTAACGAAAATGAAACTTGAACTTTCTGTGCTGACATCCATTGAGATGAGACAACACGAGGTGGTGTCATAAACAGAACTGGCAGGATGTAAGGAAATGCTTATGTCATCAAGAGAGGATCCTTTCGCCCTACCAGTCTTCCCATCTGGTAGAATTTAAATTATCTAGTCATGAATCGGTGAAAGTCGATGCCCGAGGCTAATTTAAGGAGACTTGTTTCACCTCGAGGAGGTTTCTATACGCAATGAAGAGATGCACCTCACAAGATACATAAGTTTCCGCTTTTTGTTATTATGAAATATTGATGTTGATAATTCTCTGAAGAATCGGTAATCAATCAAAGGTAGTTATAATTTTTGATTCTAAGAACTTGTAATTCTCTGTTTATTTTGTCCCTAATCCATTTTTGACCTTCATTACGGTCATGAACACACGGATTCCGTGTTCTACGCAATACAAACAATTCCAACCGTTGGATCAATAGGAATGTATCACTTTTTTCCAAGCAATTCTATCGGTCAATAGAAAGTACTTATCGCATTATTTCTGGGGGAAAAATATGCTTATTTAGAAATTCAGTATATCAAGTTACAGAATCGTACATTTTTGTACATTTCCGATATACCTACAACTCCCATATTTTTAATGGATTTCAATTGAGTAAAACTGGTGGGTAAAAATTATTTCTAATACGCCGTTTTCTGGTTTTCTCCATCAGATAACTTGTTTTTTCTTTGGAAAAACTATTGGCAGGATTCTTCTGAGTTTGATGATTGTTACGGGGAGGATTTTATTTGTACATATATAAAGAAAGATTATGTGATGCAAATAACTTGCATCAAAATCGTTTAGGAAGAGTAGAAAGAATAATAATAATTGGGTTTTTCATTAATTCCGAATTTCTATTTCCTAATTATAAAACGTACGAGTTGATTTTGTGGCAGTTCTTTGATTTCGGATATATAAACAACCCTGCAACGGATTTTGTTCCATGTGATTCGGTCAGAATATCAACGTCGAACTTTAAACAGCAATGACCGCCAGACATTGATACACATACATTTTTAGCATACGTGTCTCGAATTCATAAAAATAAATTCCTATTTGAGTCCACGTTAAGGGAAAATTCCAGATAATTCGTTGCAGAACGACTATACATAACGTTGAGAAAGTTTAAAAGGGAACGACTTTTTTTTCCGTGCTAAGCCGACTCGGGCGTCCACAAAATGAGCACTTGAAGCGAAACCTGTCACACGACACGTTCTGTAAATTCGCTTGGGTGCAGTTTTCTACATGCAGAAAATACCTCAAGTTCCTAGCCGGCTGAGGGCTATCGACTAATTACCAGTCTACAGAATTCAGGGGTTCCGGCGACCCGAACTAATTACCCCCCAACGCAAATACCATTAATCAGAATCAGAAGAGCACCATTCTTTTTTCTTAAGATAAAAACCGGTTTCTCGTCCAAGAAGTTTCCAAAGGAAATGAGATCACTCCTCGCTTCTTCGTCTAACTACTACGGCTATATTCGTATTATGCAAGCCCTTGCAATCACGTGAATACAAATGCATTTACTTTCGTTACTTTTTTTTCCAGCATTTTGAACCAATCAGTGCCAATTTTATTCGTCTGTTATTTTGCAGTCAGGTGGCTTCTGCTAGTTAACGAACTTAAACCGAATGATTAAAACATTGTTTTTCCTCACTATTTATGAATTGTACATACATCACTTCCCACGTTCTAATTAATTTTCCTATAATTGATCAAAGTTTTCGAATGTTAACTAGCATTGTAATCTAGGCAAATTAGGATTTTCGAAAAAGAAATTAAATTATAAATAAATTATATTTCCCGTATGTAAAATCTACAACATATATTAGAAATGTATAATCATGGTTTGGAAAATGGTAGGCACTCAATTCACCTTTTTCTTTTGTTGTTAATATTAGTCACGCTTACTTCAAAGGCATGCTTACTAGGGCTCTGTATGGTTTTTTACTTTTTGTTACTGTAGTTAGCGAAATAAATTACATTACTTCTGTTTAATAAGTAGTATATCTTTGTAGCAACTCACGTCAAAATGTTCAGGTTCGTGCTTCTCTTCTTGGTAAGCTTCATATTCGACAGGTTTCTTCTGCTTCTCCTGAATTTTGTAATGGATGGGAGCGGGTTGTTTTTCGAGGAATTCGTATTGCACGGGCTCTTGGTGTTCGTACTGTTTAGGAGCCTCTGGTTCGTACTTAATGGCATCTAGAGAGTCGTACTTTTGAGGACTTACAGCCTCGTACTTTATGGGACCTTCAACTTCGTAGTGTACGAGAGACTGGTGCTCGTACTGTGCAGGAACTTCGTTTTCATACTTCTTAGGAGCATGACGCTCGAATTGTGCTGGTATTTTGATTTCGTATTGTGGTAGCTGTTCGTACTCCGGTTGTTTATCTTTCGGCTGCTCTTCGTATTCTACTCGTATTGAGTGCACTACTGTCAAACTGACGGCCACTACGAAGTAGAAAGCCTGGAAAATACAAATTACAATTTAAGATTTACTTCGTTATTTTTGTTGACGTTCCATTTACTACCTATCATATAGGTACCTAATTACCTATGAAGTTGGAATGCTAAAATTGTAATGAGATTTTCACTCTTGTAATTTAAAGTGCTTCCTTTTATGGATGTTCCTCAGGAACCCAATTGAGTGATTAAAAACCACTTAACAGTTCCTTTCAGACAATTCAGAATCAAGGTCTCTCCTCGTACATATTGTTGTATTTCTTTGTGTAGGCACCAAAATGGCATAACTAAATTTCCCAAGGTTTCCAGGAGACCGAAAAAACATTCTCATTTCCATGAAATGACATTCATTGTGACATTATTTTTTGTTCCATCACCTGTTGTGCTAGCTGCAAAAATATATGATTCTGATGAATGGGTGTTTTATTATTCCTTCCTTTTTATACAGGGGGGATGGAACCCAATCCTAGCCTGGCTGCACGGTAGGAGGAGGTGGTTTTACATTACACCATGATTATCCATAATTTATTCCATAGCTCAGTAGTGCCATGATTTAAACAAAATATAGTTATGCTATAATCGGAAATCTGGTTATAATAGTGTTTCTAGTTGTTAAACCGAAAAACTTGCTGCACCAATCGATTTGCCTCCAATATCTTCGTTAGGGTAAATGAAAACCCGAGAAGTAGAACATTTTTGTTGTCATGATTTCTTAAAAGACGATATGTATATGTATTGTCGTGATAAAATCGTTTCCCAGGCCTCAATTTGCAATCAATTTTCCTGGCTCTGAATCTTTGTCTTACTCGGAAATCTATCTAGACGCGTTCTACATTTCAAAAAATTTAAAATTAGCTTCGTAAAGATGGGAATGGGGGTTTAATGCTGAAAAACGTGTGCTATCAAAAGGGAAGCCGAAGCCCCTTTTCCTATTTTTAATTTGAAAATTTAAAGATAATTCGCTACATTGACTGAAGAATTCTTAACAGAAGAACAGACCTCACAAAGAATTTGCAAAATTTCAACTTTTTGTATGGATCACACTATAAGAAGCAGAATTTTACCCTATAATGTAACCTCTTCCCTCCCCATTCAACTGTACCCTGTGTTGGGGGGGGGGGGGGGGGGGGTCGTACTCTGTAAAGAATATGTTTATCGTAAGTGACAAAGTTAGTCAACATAGCAGATGATAAATAACGACATCCCATGAAAGAGTATATACAACCTGATCAGCTGACTGACATCTTAGGCTTAATAAAGTTTGTTTTGTCATTTAATTTGTTATAGACCTTTTAAATACCGATAAATAACATGAATCTACACGCAATACCTACATGAGTAACTACGTCAGCGATTCATGAACGTACTTGAACCAAGTTCCACATTAATTAATTTATTTATGATCTTTTGTTCTCGTACTTAGTTTGGATTTTCTCTTTTCGGTCGAATCTACGAGTAGTTATAATTTCACATTGTGAGTAGGTCATTCAGGAAACTAAATGCATCTTCTTGAGTGATGTGGTTTTGACAGTAAAAACCTACTTAGAGGATTTTTTTCATGTGGCACAAACAACACACACATTTGGAGTTTATTCTTGTAGATTTTTGTGTGCGTGTTTGATTGATTAGCACACTGAGGCTGAGATACACACATACATGATTATTGTGCATTCGTATTTTGCATCGTAAAGATATGTTTTTAGCTCTTGTTTTATATATTCAGAGAGCTACAGAAAATACTTTTGAGAAATATTCGAAAACGTTTGAAAGTACAATATGATTATTTTGTTCAGAGTGGTCACATTCAGTAGTGGCGGAGGTGGGGGTAAGTGGACATGGCCAAATTGTGTAGGTAGTGTTATTCTATAGTGCAAAGTCAAAAACATGAACGATTTGCGTACAAAAGACAATTTTGGTGACTTTAATTAACTGTACTGTCAATTAAGTACATTGTAATTACTGATTGAATGCATAAAAATACAGAAGTGCAAAAAAAAATTGATTAACAATACATTACCAAATACAAAAAACAATGCATTGGAAGACTGCGCTTCAAATTTCGAGGAAACTGGATTACTAGCTAATAAGTGAGCAGGAGAAGATACAAATACGGCTACTCACTTTGAAGTGGAGGAACATAGTGAGATCGGTCTTCTTTCACTGGCTTCTATTCCATTTCGTAACAGGGCTCACTTTTATATGGACGCGTAAGTCCCTTCCACGCTCTACCCCCTTCTACCCCTCAACACCACTTTTTTCCGCTCTTAATAACATACAAACTGTTACCTGTACGTTGCTCTTGGTACATCATGAAGATACGGTGAGAATTAATTCAATTATCTAGTGGATGTTAGACTACGAGTGTGAAAGAACGGCTCGCAGCTTAAAGCCCACCGAGATCACATTCTGTCTTGATGATCGATGGCAGAGGGAATCTATACCACCAATGGCTCACCATAAAGAACCCTGACAAAATTCTAAATATCCAGCAGTAAAACGGTAACTCATGAAACAAAAATGTTACGTTTTCTTCAAATACTCATACCACTGAAAAGATTGAGACAAATGTCAATTCATTGTCTAATGTTCCTGTCAGTTGTAGCAAACGCTCATTTATACTAAAAATACGGAATTTCGCACACCATAACAAACTCTGTTGAGTTTCTGAATATCCAGCAGTAAGATGGTATCCCATCGGAACAAATTGTTACATTTTCTTCGCATATTCATTCCGTCGAAAAGTTTTAGACGAATTTCAAGTCATTTGAATGTTCCTCTCAACTCAAGCAAACGATAATTTTATGCTAAAAAGACGGAATTTCACACTGCCCAATAAATAAAAATATGTCTTTACCTGCTGTGCATTTGCCCCTAACCCCACTTTCCTCCGCTTCTGTTAACATACAAACTGTTGCCCGTATGTTGCTCTAGGTACCTCACATAGATTCGGTGAGATTATTTCAGTTAGGTACGACCCATTACATTAAGACTTCCTTCATCAATTTTCTGGCTCCTGTTTTGCTGTGAATCACAACAGATCTTCCACCCACATTGATATTTACGCACACAGAGTTCAAATTTTGTCATGTTGATCGATATTGAGGAAATCTTCACTACTGCATAAAATTAAAGAAGTCTCTGAAATACATCAGCAAAATGGTACCACATCCGAACAAATGATAAATTTTCTTCAAATACCTACTCATTTGTGAAGAGTTTCGGGCAAAATTGAGATCATAAGAATGTTGTTGTCAATCCTAGCTAACGATAATTTTGTACTAAAAATACAGATTTTCGTACACCCTTACAAATAAAATTATGTGTTTACCTGCTAAACAAAGGTAGCTTTTACCCCTCATCACCACATTTTTCCGCTGTTAATAACATAAAACATATTACCCGTACGTTGTTTTTGTAATATCACGCAGATTCGGTGAGAATTTTTATTCAATTACCTACTGGATGTTAGACTACAAGTGTAAGTTTGCGGCTCAATTTTAGCGTTAAATCTCAAGAATCTTCCACCCAATTTAATTTTTGGGACTCCAGAGTTCAAATGTGGCCATGATGATTGACATCGGAAGAAATATTCGAACCTGCACAAAAATGAAGATTCACCATAAAATTTAAAAAATCTTCAAATTCCTGACAATACACTCATATAGGTAATTGTACCCCATCCGAATGTGAAAAATCTTCAAATTCCTGAAAATACACCTATAACATTGTACCCCATCCGAATTAAAAATCAGTTTTCTTCATGTACTCATTATTGAGAGTTTTGGGCGAATTTCAGGTCATTAGACTGTTGTTGTCAACCATAGCTAACGATTATTTAGTACTAAAAATACAGATTTTTGCAGTCCCCTATAAATAAAATTATGTTTTTACCTGCTAAACAAGGGTAGCCTCTATCCCTCATCACCTAATTTCTCCGCTCGTTATAACATACATACAGATACCCGAACATTGCTGGTGGAACATCAAGAAAATTCGGTGAGAATTAATCCAACTACTTACTGGATTCTAGACTACGAGCGTGAATGTACGGTCACAACTTTAGGCTCACAGAGTTCAAATTTTGTCTTCATCGATGTCTGAGGAAATCTGCACAGCCACAAGAGATTGGGTCAGCATTTAAAAAAAAACCCTGTCGAAATTTTGGATATAAATACATTTCCTTCCAATACTCATTCATGAAGAGTTTGGGACGAATTTCATGTCATTGGACTGTTGTTGTCAACCTTAGCTATAGCGAATATTTTATACTGAAAATCTGGAATTTCGCATTGCTCTAAAAATAAAAACATGTTTTACCTGCTGGACGGGGGTAGCTTCAACCCCTCAACGTTCCCTTTTTCCATCGTAATAACATACAAAATGTTACCCGTATGTTGCTCTTGCTAGAATCACGAAGATTCGGTGAGAATTATATTCAATTACCTCCTGGATGTTGGATTACGAGTGTCAATGTGCGGCTCAATTTTTTCTATAAATCTCAAAGAATCTTCCACTCAATTTAATCTTAAGAACCACAGAGTTTAATTTGGTCTTGATGGTTGAGATCAGAAGAAATCTTCACTGCTACACTTTATTGAAGGCTCACCATAAAATTAGAGAAACCTGAAAATACGTGAATAAAATGGTACACCATCCAAAAAATTGTGCAATTTTCTTCAAATACTCAATATTGAAGTGTTTTGGACGAATTACAGGTCATTAGAATGTTGTTATCAACTATAGCTAACGATAATTTTATGCTTTAAATTACGGAATTTCGTATCTGCTAGACGGGAGTAGGTTCTATCCATCAACATTACTCGCGGTTACTTAGGTTTGGTGAGAATTATCTCAATTACCTACTCGATGTAAGACTACGATCGTGAATGTACGGCTCACAGCTTTAGGCCCACAGAGTGCAAATTCAGTCTTGATAGTCGATATTAGAGGGACAGGGTTGTATTAAAGGCTTTAATTAAAACTTTCTAAGTAACAGTAATAAAGAAATCACGCGCCGCTAGCGGATCTATTGGATCGATATTCCTTCTTAATCGCTAGATAGTGATACTGGAATACATAAAAATCACCTTGCCATAAATATCAGCTGATATAATGCCAATATTGGAATTATCCGGTCATATAGTTACAATGGAATTTATCATAACGTTGCGAAATCGAGTTTATCAACTACTACTTGCCGCTCCGGCTCGTTTCGCTCGCCTCCACGTCCAGCCGGGGGGTGTATTACAATTGAAACATGTAGGGGGATGTTGCTCGCTTCGCTCGCAAACGGTAAATCCCTAAAAGTAGGTTTGACGTGTGTAGGGGATGTTGCTCGCTTCGCTCGCTCGGTATGGCTGTTACAGCCATATACAGTATATGTGTTGGAAAACTCTCGTTGAAATCCGGTGTATGTGGGAATGTTGCTCGCTTCGCTCTCCCGGACCCCGCCCCCCACCCTTTAAGTTGCTCGCATCGCTCGCAAGGTGTGGCTATAGATGCGATGTCTTTTACTGTCGAGTGAGACTTGTAGAATGATTGGAAACGGTAGATCGCTAAGGGTATGTTTAACGTCTGTAGGGGATGTTGCTCGCTTCGCTCGAGTCAGGAAGTTATACTGCCCATCCAACTTGACATACTTCTTTTCTGTTGGAAATTCTTACTAACAAATTAAATTTTATAAAACCATGGGGTACCACGAAAAGTTTATTAGATTTAATAAAGATAGGCCATTGTTGTATCTGCGTAGGGGGGTCTTATAAAACTACCACGAAAAGTTTATTAGATTTAATAAAGATAGGCCATTATTGTATCTGCGTAGAAGGGTTCTCCTTTACCCCGTCTATTATTCTGTTGAAATGTCTTTCAATCGGAGAGGTTCCTTCCTTCAAGAGGGTCCGAATACAAAGTTCATCGGAGGTTCCCCTTCAGGTGAAAAGGGCCTGCTCGCAGATTCCTTCGGGCTCAACTAACTTCTCATTTAATCGCTTCGCCTCCCTTCCCCTCGCATTTTGACCAATTTCCCACTTTTTTCGATATCCGATTTCTGATTCAGATTTGGCGGAATTAAACCTGTATTTTACCTGCAAACACCGTCCCAAAAATCGTACCTTTATGGGGTATAATTTAATGAAAGAAAAAACCAAGTTTTTTGTCGGAATTTTCGAGAAAACGGGTCCTACTCTTTCATTTTTTTGACGCGTTTCTCGATACTTTTTTCGTAATCCGATCGCGCCGTCGTCTTCCTCCTGTAAAATTTCTTAAAATTCATTAGAAAAATGGTACCTAAAGAATTGATGAATTTTCTTCAAATACTTTTCGAGGAAGAGTTTTGGACGAATTTCAGGTCATTGGAATGTTGTTGTCAAGCCTAGCTGAAGATTAATTGAAAAATTGAATTTATTAAATTAAATAAAACCCCTGCTTTTCTTGTTCTACATTATGTAACAAGAGCTGACCTGCCAACTGAAAATTCATGAGGTAAAACATATTACCAACCTAATCTTTGTCCATTTATCGGTGACAATAGTTATAATAAACGCGATATCGGAACTATTGGAATGAGTGTTACCCACGTATTCATTTTATATTTTTAAATGAAAGTAGATTCCACTCTAAGAAATTTGATACCATCTGCAACCTCCTACATTGAGTAGTTTTCTTCATATGATTTGTCAAAGTTTGCACTGGTGACGTCACACTCACAGGCAGGGTGGTTACGCTCAGGTACAATCATAGAGAGAAAACTACTCATCGTAGGAGAGTGCGATTTATGCCGATTTTCTTAGAATGGAATCTTCTTGCACTTGAAAATAGTTAAAATACCTTTACCGCACCCGTAGGTAACGCTCATTATACCGCCTGAACCACCTTGGACCTTCTGTGTATTGACCTTCGCATGAGCGTTGGGGTCAAGGGCAACACACCCACACATCCTGAAATGCCTCTACAATGGGGCGATTCAGCGATATGCTGGACACACTCTCCTGTTCACCGATGGCTCAAAGACACCTGATGGTATTGGCCTTGCTCTATGGAGCCCAACTTCCAAGTCACTAGACGCTTACCACCTGTCGCCAGTGACACTGGCTGTTGGCACTGCCAATTGTTTGGAGTTCGGAATCATGTGATCTGTAGCGATTCACTAAGTCCCATTGAGGCGATTAGGGACACATATTCTGATGATCATCGAAAACAAAGCCTACGTGTATCGCTACATAAAGCCACTACACTGGGCCTACCATAACTTTTATGTGGGTGGCGAGCCATATTGTTATTCATGGCAATGTGTGTACTGATGGCCTTGCGAGGAGACTCGTTGTTGGTAACTAAATCGATATGTCGCCTATACGCATTGAGAATCAAATCTCCTACATGCAACATAAAACCAATTCCATCTGGCATGAGCAACGACAGGGTGAGGTAACTGGTCTGCGAGAGGTGTCCTTCAGGACTTATGCCCGGTGGGCCCATTTATAACCCAACTTCCAAGGAGGGACCGAATAGTGGACAACCGGGTTGCCACTGGCCATACCCTTCTACTCACTGACACCTTCATGCGCAGAAGCTGGAGATGTTGAGTGTGGTAGCGATCTGTCCATCCGCCACTTCCTGGAGGACTGCCCAGGCCTTATGGACCTTCGAGTTCAGCATCGGCCCCCTCAGTGGGTTGAAATTTTATCTGGACCAGACAAGGTCCAAACCCTGTTGTTGTACCTGCGAACCGCTGAGCTCTACTGCGAACTGTGATGTATGATGTGTGATATGTACAATCTAGTCATGTTTTATTTCACTTTGCTGATTATATAATATGGTAACATGTAATTAGTTATAAGCCTATTCTTCATCTAGTCTTACTTGTAGGTATTATCTTATTTTTGGTTTTTTCCGCTTTAAGGGCTAAACAGTGGTCATCACTGTGCCCATCATTTCTGTTCCCTCAGATTTGCCAGTGGGGTCCATAATAGCACTCCGTTTGGTGACGGAGGGCAACATGGCTCCCCTTAGAATCGTGCCACTTGCAGTGTCCCTTTAGACACCTTGCTCAATGCCGCTAATGGCCCTTCTGGACGAGGTGCGGCTAAGACGATTAAATAACCATTAAATAAAAAAACATTTAAATTTAAAAAAACAATAAATAAACTCTGCAAATTATTACACAAAGTACGAACCACCGTTCAGCGTTAAAGTTGGGAATGGTAAAAAAATACACTTGCTGACTTTTCATTCAAAGAATTCCAAAGATAGGTATTTATAAAACTTACATGTCTTACTCTTGATATACACATAAGTATTTGTTGTTCGTGCAGAATTTATGAAACAGTAAACAGTTGATAATGAGGAAAAGTTGATGTAATTAGGATACTCCAAATTTAAACTTCGAACAGTGAACAGCAAAGAATTAAGCTCACTCAGCAGATCAGGATAGACATCACTTTAATCGCCTCTTGGTGTTCCAGGGAGTATTCCTATCAAATGTCATCTTCCAAGGGTGAGAGAAAGCGAATTTAGCTTACTCAGTTGATCAGGACGGTGCCCGTCATTCCATTCGTTTTTTAATGTCCCAGAGAAGTTCCCTATCAGATTTATACTTCCTAGGGTGAACAAAAAACATCGAATTGTTGAAAATAACAGCTCAATGAGTTGTTGTTAACAGTCACTGTAACGGAGTGGAGTAACTGATGCTATTGCTCTACGTTAAGAATATTGTAACCGGCGTATTAAAATTGTTTATAGTCCAAACTTAGTTTAGGAATGTAGCCAGGTGCGTAAGGAAGGGGAAATTGGTAGCTTGAGATGTGAACATTTATCACATAAATCAAGCGCTTTCCAACGAGTGGCGAACGATTTCTGTGTGATGAAAACTGCGGAAGTTCCATTCCCCTAGCAACGACTGGGTTGTATGTGAAAAACACTGAAATTGTGACACAAATTTTGCGTCACGAAAATTTTTGGTTGACCCCCCAGAGCAAAGACATATCCATGTCAAAAAAACGAAAGAAACTCGTAAACGAGTTCCACTATCCGCTTTACAAGCAGATACCATGTTACATGGATATGTCTTTGATTGGGGATTTCATAACGGTTGTCCTCCTGAGTGGAGTAAATGATGCTATTGCTTTACGTTAAGAATATTGTAACCGGCTTATTAAAATTGTTTATAGTCCAATCAACTTAGTTTTGGAATGTAGCCAGGTACGTAAGGAGGGGGAAATCGGTAGCTTGAGATGTGAACATTTATCACATAAATCAAGCGCTTTCCAACGAGTGGCGAACGATTTTTGTGCGATGAAAACTGCGGAAGTTCCATTCCCCTAGCAACGGCTGGGTTGTACGTGAAAAACACTGAAATTGTGACACAAATTTTGCGTCACGGAAATTTTTGGTTGACCCCCCAGAGCAAAGACATTTATCCATGTCAAAAGAATTCAGCTCACTCAGTAACGCGATTTTGATATAGCCTATGTTTCAATCCAAGTTATAAACTAACTGAGTGTCAAATTTCCTCCAAATCCGTTCGCCCGTTTTTGACATGGGTATGTTTTTGCTCTGGGCGGTCAACTAAAAATTTTCGTGACGCAAAAAATATGTCACAATTTCTAATGATGTTCACGTACAACCAATCCGTTGCTAGGGGAATGGAACTTCCGCAGTTTTCATCGCACAGAAATTGTTCGCCACTCGTTGGAAAGCGCTTATTTATGTGATAAATGTTCACATCTCAAGCTACCAATTTCCCCCTCCTTACGTACCTGGCTACATTCCTAAACTAAGTTGATTGGACTATAAACAATTTTAAAAAGCCGGTTACAATATTCTTAACGTAAAGCAATAGCATCATTTACTCCACTCCATAGGAAACATTTTCATCCTCTTGACAACAATCGACTGTAAACAACAACTCATAGTAGTGGCTTCTCTCCACGTCTCCACAGTTATTTTCAACATTTCTGTAAGTAAACCGTTGTTTTGTTGGAATTAGTCGGGATGCGGCCCAGGGAAAATAAATTAAATTATACCTATCATTTACTGTTTTATTTGATAACGTTTCGTCCTCTTACTGAGGACATCTTCAGATCTTGGTGTGTCCAGGAAAAAATTTATAAACATCCGAATATAACGGATTTGTCAAATAAAACAGTGGCTCACCAAGTCAACTCAATGTCAAGAAAGCAAGATCTGAAGATGTCCTCAGTAAGAGAACGAAACGTTATCAAATAAACAATAAATGATATAATTTCATTTATTAATGAAAAATCAGGCCATCATGAACATAAAAATGATAGCGCATGTATTGGAGAAATAACTTTAATAGTATGTATAGTATGCTTATTGTGTCTCCAAGAATAATATAATAAATTCTTTATCCTACATTTCGTCGCCTACAGTCCAAAGTTAAAGGATTTTTTTACAACTCTCGAGGACAACCGTTATGAAATCCCCAATCAAAGACATATCTATGTAACATGGTATCTGCTTGTAAAGCAGATAGTGGAACTCGTTTGCGAGTTTATAAGTTTCTATTTTAGTTATGAATTCGGTACAAATCCGACTTAGTTTTATGGGTATAGATATTTAGATAATGTATCGTAGACTTCGTTTAATAGACAAACTGCGTATAAGTGGTATAATAAACGTAATTATAAGCGTAATTAATAAGCGTAATAATTAGCGGAAATTTGATATTTCTACGTTTTTGAACCAGTTAAAAACTACTTTCAACTCACTATAAATTCAAGCAAGGAAGAGGAAGCGCAAGGTGAGAAGCGATCCAAGCACGATATCCAGGGAGAAGGGAATGAGGTTCTTATTTCAAGAAATCGAAGAGATTTTGCTGGTTCCACAGGAAGTCGTCTGAATGGACCACAATCGCCGACAGTCAGAACCAGTTGTCATCCAGCAGTTGTTCTTGCGTGCGAGTGTTTTGACGGATAATCTGGTTTAGTCTGCGCAGGAATCTCCACGAAGCGACGGTCTCTCCGGTTACCAATGGACTAATGGGTCATTAATTTATGTGAAAATGCCTATCAATTTGACGAAAATTCTATGTGGAATCTCAAAAACAAAATCGGTAAACTGTAGAGACCACTGCATTGTAAGGATTCATGAAGGGAGCAGTGGAAATCATACGGAGATGGGGCTTGAACTGTCTAGATTTTGAATCATTTGGAGGCCAATTATGGGAGAGATCAACTTGTTTTTCGCTAGAAACGACGACGCTACCTGTACTGGGCATTCGGCATTGTACCATAGAAAAAATCTGAAAAATTGAAACCAGCTCTCATAGTGAATACTAAAAGAGGCTACCGCAAAAATTTTACAACTAAGGAACAGTACTACTATATTTCTTGAGGATAAGCAGAGTACTATGAATTCCGAAGACATTTTGAACGATCTCCATACAAATTCTTTGGAAGAAACAGGAATCCGAATAGAGCGCTGGAGTTTCGGTAAAAACTACACATAGTTTTGGTGACAAATGTTCTTGGGCCACTACTTATTATTGAACAAATAAAAAATTTGAAAAGATTTCAGTGAATTTCAAATTGTGGAGTCCCAAAGACAAGCTCTTTGAGGAGCTACTAAAAGTATGTTTGTATCTGAATCATCGAGAAAAAAGGTCTACCAACACTGTCAAAACCTGTTGAAGTAACTACAGAACCCAGGAAAAAAATCCTGGAAAACAAGAATTCCATTGTTCTCTTCATGTTATTTCATGGACTTTATCCGTGATTTCAGCTGCTACGATTGTCAAACAATGCACACAAAATTTGGTCTGCCAACGGATCACAGCGTAGCAGCGTAACTGACAAGACCATCATCATATTTGTATTCAATATCCGGCAGTATTAACGAAATCGATTAAGGATTGTGGAAATCGACAAGTTCTATATAATATATATCAGTTCGTAGGTGGAACTACACATTTATGTTACGAGTTTGACAAAACGTGGAACAAGTTAGCAGGTGCCTAATATCCAGGAATCATGATAGTATATTGTCATGATTCCCCAGAGCCCTCTATCAATTGAGTAGTGCAACCCGACAGTAATTTTCTCGGGTAACAGCTATTACCCGAAAAAAACTCATTGTTAAGGTTCAACTGATTAAGTAAATAAGCTATTTTATGAAGATTAACCCAAAACGCAGCAATCTGTTGTCTCATTATTGGAAAGGGAGCAGTACTTGCATTTTTTAATTGCTCTAAATGTAGAAGGTAAGGGTTGTTTTTGTATCAGTTATTCATTGCTAACAGGCAGACTTAATAATTGAACTTCATTACGTTTATATCAAACTGGAATCAGGTCTGACTCTTCAGATGATCAAGCATTGTGATAATTTATGTCACAGTCAATAATTTTAGTCCTCGTCTGGAACACGGCTTTCAGAGCAATTGCCGACAATGACGGATTAATAGAATATCGTGGGTGGGGGCGGTCCTCTACCGGAAGTATCCCCCCCCCCCCCCCCCAAGAAATGTTTTGAAAAAAGACCTTGAAAAACTAGCAGTTTCAGAGGTTATAGACCCACACTTTATATCAGGCATGTAAAAATTAGCATTAAAACCATAATTTTTATTAGCACAAATTTTAGCTTGGTTACCAAACATCCATGTACTCACAAAAAATAAAAAATAAAATGATTATAACTAAGCAATTTTTTTGGCAAAATTATATCGAAAAAGGCAGGGAATAAAATATAAAACGCTGGAGAACTTCAGTCTTCTTGATGTAATAATATTATTTATAAATTATGCATATATATTGTAAACACTCACGATGAAATTAAATGAACAAAGTACATTTTTGATTAAAGATGAAAATACAAATAAAATATTACCTTGTTAAACATTTTTGGTCTATTACTGGTAAATGTGAAACAGTGAATAATTCACTTCAATCGAAAAACACTGGTTGCAATCAGTTAAGAAAACACGATTCGTTTCTTTCTTCGTCGAAACAGTAGGTAGGTTGATTATGTATTATGGCTATTGATTATGTATTGTTACCGTTACCAAAAGCGGTAAACGAGAGACAAATACAGTAGGTTCCTACCGTAACTTGTTAAATGAACTGATGAACACAAACTTATCCCTATTAATTAAAATTGTATTCCTTGCCTGCTGCCTAATGTTTTTAAAGAAGAAAGATGGCATCTTCCATGCTCGTTTCTTGATGGAGCTAAACTCAAACACTAAAAAAAAACTTTAGCTCGCATTATAACATGAAGTTTGGTGTCTACTGCTCTTCTACTCACGAAAGGGCAACGATGGACGACAGCACTACACGGACTTAACACCACCGTTGCCAACCTTGATGATTTTTCCCTCAAGAACTTCTGGAAATCTCAGAGTATTGCCGATTTGGCTCGACAGAGCAATCTAATCGTGCAATGTAAACCCCCATGTGAGTGCGCTTGTCAGGATATTTCCTTCTGAATTGAGTGAGAATCTTCAGAGAAGGAACGGGAAATTGAACCTAAAAAGTCCCTTAGCGTACCGTAGTGTACGCATGAAATATTTGTGATCTGCATAACTGTCGTTAATTTCCGTCAATTTCGTTACCATTTTGACGTGGTTACTTCATCACTGATGAACATACGGAAGTGCTGTAAATATTTATCACTTAATTCTATTCGGTTCATTCAGTAAGTGGTGCAAACGCTTTCGTGCACGCATACATCAAATCCTTGCCACTCTCATTACAATATGATCATATTACATTCGAATCTTCACAAATTTGTATATTGAAGTTAGATTACTTATAAATGGTTTCTTTTGACCTTTATCACCATCGGATTTTTTTACTCACTATTCATGAACTCCTAAAGTCGAATTTAAAATGAAGGGGATACAATTCTTCCCGCTTACGAACTACTATCCTAAAACTCAAATATTTAGTTTAAAACTCATATGTCATGTGGAATGGTAATGTGGAATCATTAATTTGAAAACAGTTCTTCACAAGAGTAGATCTTTTGTTTGATTTTGATAGATTCCATTTCAATGAATCGAATGTGATTATCTTGGATGTTGTACGACCCTGGAAGATTCAGAGGTTGAAATAATAATAAAAATAAAAGGTTGTCATTACGACTATGAATTGTGTTTATGAATTATCTACCAAAAACATATTTGTTTGATACGCAGTACCCATTTAACTGTGAATAATATAATCTATGCGGAAGATGTTTTGGCCAGAAAAAATTAACAATAATAATAATGAATTGTTGTGTACCAATAAACACTTTCTTGTTTTCCAACATCAAGAAGATCATTTTGGGATTGAATTATCTCAAACAATTGCAATTTTAATGGACGATTTGTAACGTTAAGAAGTCAGGAATCTACTTCTTCGGGATTAGAAACAAAAGTAGGCTATGAGGATTGCGTAACGGGACGTGATTCACATTGACATCCGCAACTCGCTTCCCAACGTCCTGCCGGTATAATACAACTGGACACTCGACTGTTTGAATGCTGGCTAAAGAGGTCTCGTTACATTACCTCCGAACGTTTAGTTGCGCAATAAGTAGGTATCCTACTTTATTGGGTTAGTAGAGTATTTATGGTTGTCTAACTATGTCAGTATCAGGTTCTGAAGGTCACCTATTTAAAGACCCCAAAGGAGGTTCGAAATATTTCAACTTTTCCCCATAAATTGGGTTCATACCCTCGTCTGAAACCAGATTTGAAGCTTACATGTGTACTCCATATATATACTTAGTAGTCCAGAAGACATGATACCGAACGCACTTCCTAACAAGCACAGCTCTTTCTTTGCAGACGGAAAGTCGAACATGCATGCTTCTTATTAGACCTGTGTGGGTATACGGTTGAGCCATTTAGACGTCAGCGGCAGTCAGATAGTTGCATAAGAATGGTTCAGGCCATTGAAAATCGAATTTTGCCCCTCACGACGAAAGCTGACTGGTACGTAAGCAACAAGACAATTCACAAAGATTTGGATGTTCCTCAGGTTGCAGACGTGATTCAGCTACCCAAAAAAGACACCGAGTACAAAACGTGCCAAGCCACAAAATGCATGACATCATCCAATTTGTACCAAGCACACGCCTAGGGAAAACAGCATATTCACCACCCTTACAGTACAACCACTCCCGAACGGCTTGGCCGATTTTCGTTATTATTCAAATCACAGCTTCCGATTCGAACCATATTGCTGAAATGTCATCCTGACGGACCTACATAACAAATCCCTCAGCCCTCCTGTTCTTCTGATCTCTCCGTTGAAGGAAGTTTATCAATTTATCAGTACGAATCCAAAAAAATTGTTGTGATTTGAATAATAACGAAAATCGGTCAAGCCGTTCGGGAGTGGTTGTTCTGTAAGGTGGTGAATAGGTGGACCGCAAGTAGTATGCTGTTATCCGTAGACGTATCCTGGCATTTTGTGGCCCGGCATGTATTGTATGCTGAACGTCTTTTTTCAGGGGATATCACACATTTTTAGCGGTCTTGCAGAAAAGGAGTGGAGTGCATACCGGCTGATTTCGTCAACAGCCAACCAAATAGATAATTGTCTGTTGTCTAAAAATATATCACTTGCCCAGTTGCTCGATTTCGAAAAATCTATCCTTCAAGGCCGTGGTGTCAAGCGCCCACCGCCAACCATATGCCCCCCCCCCCCCCACATCCACCACCTCTGAATATGTTCGGGATACCTCCCACAGTGCTCCCAGGGTGGTGTGGTGTCGGTATGAGTTGATCCCTTCGAAATACGACCACTTTTAGCATTATAGGGCAAGAACGGAATTTTGATCTCAATCCTAAGGAGAGTTATCATCAGAAAGTACACACACACACACACACACAAATCCAGATAAGAATTTACAAGTATTTTAGGACACATTTCAAAATCACATACACACACAGTATTTTGACATACGAATGTATTTTCACACACACACACGATTATTTCACACGAGAAAATATATTTATTGGCCACATAGATATAATATATTAGAAAAAACGCATCTTATATATATATATATCGTCTAGTCCATATATATACCTATATGAAAAAATTTCAAACTCTAGGATTCGGTTCAGAATGTCTCAAAACGGATTTCAATAAAGAAAATTTTCGAAAATTTCGATTTTAAATTTTTTGGATCCATTGCTATAGCTTTATTTTCTACGAAAATTTGCTGAAAAAGAAGGTGAGAGAAGAAAAAATAAAGTCCCAAAACATGCGTTTTGACGCATCGTTTTAGGTAACATAGAATCATCCTACAGTTACAAATTTGGAATCGAGTTACTCAGAGAAGGTGCCCTCCAGGATATGCAAAGAAAATCGGTGTAACCAACAGGGTGGGCTAGGGAGGGGGCTAAGTTGGGCCGAAGTTCCACTTTGTTATAATACTCGGTTGCCTGGCTTGGCAATGCGAGAATAGCGTCTCGCTTGATCGTATCACAAGTACAACGAGACACTTCGATGGCACTCCAGTGTACATAACAACACAACTTTGAGGTGATGTACAACTTAGAGGCACACTTTCTCAACACACATCTCGAGTTAAACCAATATTCTAAATAAATCGTTTTCCTGAGTAATATAATCGGGAATAGTGAACGGCTGTCTCTTCAAACTACTAGCTACCCAATACGGAACTTACCAAGTCACGGAGCATATTAGTTATCTCACTCATCGCACTGTCAATCTAGAGTTGCCATCGGCTGATAGTTTGGTTTAATAGCTCCACAAGAACCTGCTAACAAAGGCAGAAACGAGCCACCCACATCAAGTCCCACTTTCTACGTGTAAATCATCGCCAGGAAGGGTTAGATGAACCCAGGCGCAGATCCTCAGTGCTCCAAACAAAGATGATATTTCAACTGGGGCGGAGAAAGCAGACGGAGATGCTCCTCCTAGAATAGGCTGGTTAACCTTACAAGGGCATTACGTAAGTTTCTTTATTTATTCATGATTCACTAAACGATTCTTTCGTAGTATAGAGAACAGAACATGATTTAGAAACTTTACATCCAATTAGAGTGATAGGTGTGTTCGTAAAAGATTAGTTAAAAACCATGCTGACATGCTGGAATTTATCCAAATAAAAGTGGTGAGTATAGTTACATAATTTTAGAAGAGGTTTCTTCTTGCAACAGCTCTTGATTATGTCTTTCATTACTCAATTATTAATGTGTATTGTATAATCATGAGCCTCAAATGGGAGGTACGGAAACTGTACAGCGGGAGAAATCCGCTATTGGCTACTTATCCTCGAAAACAAAAGACATCATGAAATAAACGCCGTCTGACTTAAGAAACATAAGATCCAAATGTTGTCATGGTAAATTAACTCTTACGACATATATCTTCAGGTAGCTGGTAAAAGCGATCAAGTGCATTAGGCGACATTTCGCAGGGCGGCCTGCCAAAGTTTTTCTTCATATTGACTGATGGAAAAATGCAGATTGCAAACATAATATTAGTTCGAACCAAAAAGTCTTCTTCGGACTCCAAAATACCTTACCTGAACGAAACGCAGAAAATTCCGCTTTACTTAGAATTTATCGGTTTTTATGAGGGGTGGTAATTTGACTACTTTCACCTGAACTCGATCTGATGATCAGCAGTAGTAGCGTAGGTCAAACTAACTTTACTTGTCCGATTTTGATAACATTTTGGGGGATTGCGCGGTTAGCTCCAAAACGGTCTTCTATAACTTTCTTCCCCGTCAGTCATTAATAGCTTGTGCGCATGCGCAAACTTGAATTTCTTATAACATTGAATACTCATTATCTATTGCTCCGATTTCGTTCAAACTCATAGGGTAGTGCCTTCTGCATTACATCACAATTGGTTGAATAATAACAATTGAATATGCGCAAAACTAAAACTGATTGACTCAGGCAAAACTCCTAGACTAACTTTAACTATCGTTGTTCAACGCTTATGTATATCGAAGTTATATTTTATTGTACAACGAGGATTCGAACATTACGCATTAATTCGTGAAACAAGAACATCATCATAAATAATCCACAGTTTATATGCTGGATACTTTAGAGCTTCCTACTCGCACACCGTATTAATGTCCAACTTTGAGCTGTCTTAATTTAAGAACACCCAAGTACCTCCCAATAACTCATAATTCTACACACAAATACAAATCCCGATGATTTGATTAATGGATTCTGGTAAAGTGGGCGAGCCTCATTACAGAGAGTGTCATGTTTCAGATTTTTGACGGGACCATCCCACACGAATCTTTAACCAGTTGGGAACAAAACACTGGCGAATATGATATTTCTTGTAAATTAGAAACGAAGGCTCATTAGGTATAGATGTTTGGTCTCACAGTTTGCGGTTGATTGCCTTTTCATACCAACCTAGTTGGTATTTCAAGATACCCACATTATTTTAGTGTTTCACTTTTATTATCGTATCCCGAATTTTTCGTGGCAGAGCAGGAGAGCAGATTTTATGTGGTGAAAATAATTGTTTTCTCTATGTTTGAAATTGGCTGTGCATGTGTTAGGTTGAGTTCGTTTGCCATCACTTTTTGGGCACATTAAATTGCTAAAATTTCCAAAATGTACTTAACAAATCACTAAAAATGGCTTAAATTGTTGAAAATATATTTCATAGTAGAACAGCAATCAAAAGAAGTTAATTAATGATTAATTAGCTAGACCATTAAAAAAGGACGTATTCGTACAATATACCATGCTGAAAAATGTACTGAAATTTCATTAATATTTGCTGAAAAATTGATAAAAACTGCAAAAAATGGAAAACCCCTAGGACTATTTTGAATTGAGAATATCATTTAGAAGGAGTTTTTTCCCCATAAAGTAGATACTTAACAATTTCTTTGCACTTAAGTGCTCAAATTACAGAAGAAGATAGGTATCATAATACAATACCTACGATTTTTTAAAACGAAAATTAGCTCATACGATCATGCTGCATGACTTGAAATTTATAATTTAAATATATTGTTATTTCCAATTTATTGTCAATGCATCTATCTACTTGCTTAGGAGCATAAGAGTTTTTAGCCAGAAAACTATTTGAATAATCCCTTCACGAAGGTACTAACTATTTACCTTTGAAGTTTTCCAGTTGTAATTTCCTGGATTCGACACCTTACTGTTTTCCGCCCACATAGAAAATACCTACTTATTCTTAAAATACGGCATGTTATACACGCAGTAGCAACCGCCTCCTTCTCGTGCATGAAAGCGGCAATTTGGGAGACCCCTACCTAGAACAATCGAGTAAGGTCAGTTGCACACACACCGATTTTGGACGGTCGGTAAAAAAACGGCCGATATTTTATCTGTAGCAGATGATTGCAAACACATCGGATATTTATCAGCAAAACAATCAGTTGCTTGGTGTTCGTGACGCCAGATTATTGAACAACAATGAATACTAAACGTGTAATTGATAGGTATGTGGTTATTGTATCGCCGCATTAAGCGCCCTAGGACTATGCGCAAGTGGTGGATTCATCCTATCAATCAAAGAATGGAACACAGTGGAACATGCTACACTGTGGAACACTCCTACTCTACTCTGTGTTCTGCACTCTTTATGAAGAACAGAGGCGTGACGGTACTGTTTTTCAACTTCTTTAGAATGTCAATTAAATCCTTCGACGAACTCCATGAGAAGATGAAAAATAAATCAACCATTTTTTAACACGCACTCGGTAGTCCGAAATCACAAAACTAGTCCTATATCACTAGATCACTCAAATGGAATAGAAGATGCGTAGCGAGAACTGCTGAAATCGGTCGGTAAACAATTGTTTGTGTGCAAGCGTGTCATGTACGCCACTGTGGGGTCGCGTCTTCCCGGTAGCGGCGGTCTGCAGTGGCAGTGGCCGGCTGCTCACGGTATTTTACCGGTATTATTTTCTGGTCGGCGTGTGTGCCAAGCCCCATTCCATACAATGGTTCACTATTGGAATGTGGACGGCCAGAAAAAAACCGACCGTCCAAAATCGGTGTGTGTGCAACTGGCTTAAGGTTATGTATATAATATTTATCCTGATATTATATAATGCTTAATAAGGATGGACGGAGGTGCCACACTCCTTCATTATATCAATGTCGAATTTGACGACCTGCCCTTTCGTCTAATATTCGTCCTTGTACACACAAGTCAACACACTACAACTTTTAGCAATGTAGGCGGACACAAATTTGCTATGCTCTCCGAGACGCACACGTTCATAGGAGGCAATCGGTAATTAGGAATCAACTAAAATAACACAAGCACACCACCTAATAACTCGTACGTAGGTTGTTCAAAAGTTTTACTTCAGTGGACTGAACAACGTTCTTTGTCTTACCCAAAAGAAAGTTCCCGAGGCGTAGTTGATACCAGCCATCATAAATCAAAGTCGTGGTTTGTATTCACTCACTCGGCTTTGTCTCTCCAGTAAACTGGACTACAAAAAAACAGCGAGACGTTTCCAAGACGATTCTCAGCTCATGGAAATTTCATCGCAGGTTCCTAAATGCAAATTAGCCGCAAATAGAATTCGGAAATCCACTCAACAAGCCGTGTGGGAGGCAAAGGTTCAAACTCAGGTCATACATACGGTGCTGCGTGGCGTATGAGTCAGCGTAAGCCACGGGCAATGGAAATATTGAATAATAAACGCTTCAAATAACTATAAATAAACGGATAAAATCATAATAAAACTAGAACAAAATAAATACAAATCGTTCCTATAAAGGGTGTCGCACTTTCGGGCACACCACCGGCCAGGGTTCGGTTCTACTTCTAATTTGTGACTTGTTTGTCCTCTAACATATATTTTTTAATTCACGCTAAAGACCAATTTTTTCAATTTTGAGATTTTTTTCGCTTTTTCATCTTTGAGTCATTAAAACTGCCATAACTCTCTAAATTTTCAGTCAAAACTTAAATCTGATTATACCTTTGAGAAAAGCGTAAGGATTCCAATCTCCCTAATGACTTTTTAAAATTTTTTAAATGGAGTGGACTGGTGAAAAATAATCCGTAATTGAAAAATTTGTAAAATTCCGTAAATTTTTACTTTCTTCAAAGTTTGTCTCTCGAATCGTTCTGGATGGAAATTTTCATTCTGTAAGCCTAAAAGTTGCATCACAATCCCAGGTTTCCAACATTGTTGTTAATTTTTATTTTACTAGTCTTTTATTTTACTTTGTTAATTGGGGGAGAAAAGTATGTTTGTCTGTTGAAAAACGTGGTTTTTTCTATGAAATCGATGGTATTAGTGAAAAATGGCCCCTTAAGAAAATAATAGTTCGGGTTCGGTTTCTACTTTTTTTTTTTTTTTTTTTTTTTACGCTGAATCGAATGGTAACACTCGCAGATCTTTCAAAATCCGTTACAACCGAGTTTTACAATTTAACAAACTAGTTTTTAGATGCTCGTTTTTATGTGTTTTTACGGGTTAAACTTGTTAGTTAAAGTGTAAAACTGTTGTAACGGAGTTGGAGAGATACGCGAGTGTTACCACTCGATTCAGAGTGAAAAAATACGTAGAAACCGATCCGAAACTGGTATTTTCTAGAGGGGTACCTAATTTTTCACAAAAACCCTCGATTTCATAGGAAAAAAAAACACGTTTTTCAACATACAAACATATTTCTCTCCCTCAATTAACAAAGTAAAATAAAAATTCACATTACCGTTGGAAAGCTGGGATTGTGATGCAACTTTTAGGCCTACAGCATAAAAATTTCCATCTAGGACGTTTTGAGAGACAAACTTGGAAGAAAGTGAAAATTTTCGGAATTTTACTAATTTTTCAATTACGGATTATTTTTCACCCGTTCATTCCTTTTAAAGTTTTTAAAATCTTCTTTAGAGATATAGGAAATCTCACGCTCTTTTCAACGGTGTAATCAGATTTGAGGTTTGACTGAAAATTTAGGGAGTTATGACTGTTTTAGTGACACAAAGTCGAAAATGTGAAACAAATCTTAAAAGTGAAAAAAGTGGTCTTTAGTGTGAATTAAAAAATATATGTTAGAGGACAAAAAAAGTCAAAAATTAATAGTAGAATCGAACCCTGGCCGGTGGTATGCCCGAAATAGTCCGGGAGCCAGCGACATTTTTGGCGGGCAATTTCATCAAGGCTAATTTTTCTAGGAATGACAGATCTATCCCTGTCATAAACGGAAACTGACTTCAGCCGGCGCGAGCAGGGTGGGTATGGGGGTGAGAGGGTGCAAAACGCGTAAAATTTTATTTAAAAAAAACTTATTTCATCATGAATGAAAATTTGCAGACATATTGATCTTATGATTATATGATGATTTATTGCCTTCAGACGGCGTTCTGAGGGTGGATTGTACTTCAGCTGCTTATTTAAACAATGTAAAAAAACTTATTTTTTAAACTTATTTTATCATCATTGAAATTTTAACAGTAGTTTCTTATAGCTATAAGAAAACGAAAAATATACTTCAGCTGCCTTGATGAGGGTGGAAAAAGCTTCAGCTGGTGGGTTCAAGGTGCGACGCGCCCCAGCTCTCACCTTTCAGCTCGAGCGCGCCGCGACATTTTCAAACGTGTAGCTGAACTGGTTTCCACCCATTACAAGACAGCTGAAGCACATTTTCTCAAAGTTTATATTCTGAACTAATAATTTCTCGATTTTCACGTGTTATAAAATTAGTTTCAGAAAAATATTCATGTATATTAATGAATAATTACACAAATGTTATTCATAAGTTTTCGTAATTCGTGTAGCTTGTCCATGATTTTATAAACTAATATCACAAAATAAAATGTGATTTTTTGTAAAATTAAGATGAGACGGAACAGGAATATGTTTTTCGTTTTCAATCAGCAGAACTATTCGCGTTATACTGTTTTATATTATAATAAATTAATGTCTATTGAAGAGCCAAGTTTAGTTTCTAATTTCAAAAATGGATCATTTGGAATTAAGAGAACAAATAAATCTTTTTCAAAACAACCCGTTGATCTTACATTAGAGCAAACTATAAATGCTGACGCAGCAAATAAACTCACAGGAATAAGTCATACGACAAATTCTATTTCTGCTAGGCAGCGCTGGTGCAAAAGCCACAGTCTTCGATCAAAAATTATTGCTCATGTAATGGAAAGGACAGGTTTGAGAAAATCTCAAGACATAACAGTGGATCTCCAAAAGAGCAGAATAAGTTTGTACAACAATCAGCTGCAGCAACTACTAGATAATTTCCAGCAAAATTTGAATCCCTTCGATAAACAAGTCGACAAATCATTCTTGTATAATATTTCATCTGGGCAAGCTGTGCCAGAAAATATTGAAACATTCTTGTTGAATGTGGAACATATAGGAAATGAACAAAGGGAAATATTTTGTCGAGAATGTGAAAATGATCCAATGAGATTTGAAAAACCTATCAAAAAAAATAAAATTCTCACTTTCGCAAATGCAGTTATGAAGAAAAAGGTAAAAATATATCTGGAAAGTTAGTTGAAGTAAAAATGCATCGAGATATTTTTGGACAGTTATTAAGAATGTCACTGGAAAAAACTTTGGACATCGATAAAGTACTGTCTTATCCTCTTACTCCAGTACCATTAGCTTTGTGTCACGTAGACGGAATAATTTGTAAGACTAACAAATCTGCGCTGATGAAATTACTTGAGACAAAAATAATTAGCGAGACACCTCAACACAGTGATGTAATTATATTTGATGGATTTTTCATGGTTCACTTGATGACGGAAGTACCAAGTGCGTATGGCAACATTTCACAGAAACTTCTGCATATGTTTACTAGGAATCAAGCAAGTATCGTTATAATTACATTTGATCAGTACTTGTCTCCGTCGATCAAAGACAATGAGCATATTTTGCGTGAGACAAGCACAGGGCGCGAGTATAATATTACTGGAGCAGACCAAATCCGTCCCAATTCATCTTGCTCCTTATATGCAACGAAAAACAATTTACATAAATCAAGTTGATTGCTACAAATATGAAGTATTGAATGGAAAGGTAATCCGGACTATCGAAGAGGATTTATCATCTCCATGTCATGAAGAGGCTGATACGAAAATAATTTTTCACCTTTCACATCTCAACATGAATTCTCCTCAAGTTACAATCAGATGCTCAGACACCGACATCATCATTATATTACTAGCGAACATGAGTGTTATAAATCAAGTTGATTGCTACAAATATGAAGTATTGAATGGAAAGGTAATCCGGACTATCGAAGAGGATTTATCATCTCCATGTCATGAAGAGGCTGATACGAAAATAATTTTTCACCTTTCACATCTCAACATGAATTCTCCTCAAGTTACAATCAGATGCTCAGACACCGACATCATCATTATATTACTAGCGAACATGAGTGTTATAAACGAAAACGTAAAAATCAGCATGCATGTAGGTACTGGTAATAACCAAAGATTATCGATGTCAGTAAACTGTATACAGAGTTAGGTCCAGAAGTATCAAAAGCACTGCCGGCTCTTCATGCATTTACAGGGTGCGATTTTAACCCTGCTTTCTTTAAAAAGGGTAAGAAAAAGCCATTTGACATTTTGATGAAATCCGACACGTATAAAAAAGTCTTCGCAGGTATGAGTGAATCTCATAACAATTTACCGCAATTATTTAGCACAATTCAAAAATTTACATGTGAAGTATATGGGTTCAAGAGAATTGATAAAGTTAATGAATCACGAGTCGCCACATTCATGAAAAAATATAAAATCAAAAATAAAAATGATGTATTAAGATTAGATGTTAACTTTGATGCCTCGCAGCTTGCTCCTTGTGAATCAGAATTGTATATGCACTTTCTCCGAACAGCTTATATTTCACACTTATGGAGAAACGCTCATAAAAAAATTCCCTCAGAATTAGATCCGACAAAGTATGGAATTGTACAGCAAATACAATTTCAAATGGTTTGAAGGTGAACAGTTACCTCCATCGATTGAAAGCATTAGCATTCAAGAGGAAGTAGAAGGTATTATGAAAGTTACTTTTCTCACTAAATTTTTAGAAATGTGTATTGTTATTTAATATAATATCTGTTTTTTAGAGCCAACTGAAGATGAAAATGAGAATTTTTCTCCAGCCAACATAGATGATACGGATGATAGTTCATCAGATGAAGAACTTGAATGATTTTCAAAACCCACGTTTATCATATTTTTTATAACATTGTCTGTTTATTCTGCAATAATATATATATATATGTGCATATTAATTCGATCAAATGAATATTTAATTGATTTCTTACATACTTCATCCTCTAAATGTCCTAAAATCCAGTCGAAGGAATATTTTATTAATAATTTTCATTTGAAACTAATTTTATAACGCGTGAAAATCGAGAAATTATTAGTTCAGAATATAAACTTTGAGAAAATGTGCTTCAGCTGTCTTGTAATGGGTGGAAACCAGTTCAGCTACACGTTTGAAAATGTCGCGGCGCGCTCGAGCTGAAAGGTGAGAGCTGGGGCGCGTCGCACCTTGAACCCACCAGCTGAAGCTTTTTCCACCCTCATCAAGGCAGCTGAAGTATATTTTCCGTTTTTTATAGCCATAAGAAACTACTGTTAAAATTTCAATGATGATAAAATAAGTTTAAAAATAAGTTTTTTTACATTGTTTAAATAAGCAGCTGAAGTACAATCCACCCTCAGAACGCCGTCTGAAGGCAATAAATCATCATATAATCATAAGATCAATATGTCTGCAAATTTTCATTCATGATGAAATAAGTTTTTTTTAAATAAAATTTTACGCGTTTTGCACCCTCTCACCCCTATACCCACCCTGCTCGTGGTGGCTGAAGTCAGTTTCCGTTTATGACAGGGTTAGATCTGTCATTTTTAAAAAAGTTGGCCTTGATGAAATAATTCACCTCAAAATGTCGCTGGCTCCCGGACTAAAAGTGCGACACCCAGTGTTCTACAGGTTAAACAGAGAACCTCCTTTCCCGTCGAAGTTGGTATTGCATATATTGTTTATATTATATTGTATGTATGTAAATATTGTTTCGACGTTTGCAAGCCATCCCCCGTAGATCACTGTCTATATGCGTTTAAGGATCGAACAACTTGAAAATACTATTCAGATGTAACTAAGTAGAACTTGAAGTTTAATCTTTCTGTCGATTTGAACTCGAAACCAATTTGGTTATGGGCGGAATGGTCAAGTATGTGCTATCGTTCAGATTGACCACTAATTTATATGACTTCTGAATTATATGAATATTGCTTCCGAGTCTACCCATAGGTGGCGGAAGCATTGTTTTCACTTTCGGGAGAAAACATTTCTGATCTTCAAAATCAAAATTTCCTCTTGCATCTTATGTTTTAGACCATTCTGTACAACTTCGGTTCCATGTCTGTCTGTCTGTCTATGTGCGTGTGTGTGTCGTGTGTCCGCAAACCCTTGTAACATGCTTATTTTCCACAGTTTTCATCCAATTCGGATGAAATGCACTCAATGCTTACCCATTCCGTTCTCAAATCATAGGCAGGTATTCGACGAAGTTATACATTGTCGGCTAGAGCCGAAGGTGATGGGAGTGCGGTCTAGTAACCTTGGGCCAGGCCGCATCCTCTTTCGTGCGAAACGATTGCGAGAAAACGAAGATCATTGCGTGTGAGATTTCTTTCGATCGTCTTCGGCCGGCGAATCCATCGTCACCTGCCTCCACCAACCTCCACGCCCATCAGGGGCGCTGACCCTGACGGAGGGAGGGCGGCATCCAGACCGCGTCTTCTCCCCTTCGTTCAAGAGCGAACCGCAGATCAGCTTTGCTGGCTGCGGCCGTTGTGGGCTTTGACATGCCTGATGTACCGACAAATGGAGCCTGACGCGGAGACTAATACGATGATGATTCTGCAGAAGCTCTGACGATCAAGCTGTCGCTCTAATATTCTATGGCTAACACGAGCAACAAACAATGGACGAGTAGATGGTCCGCTGACCAGCCCAGGGATCTTTCCGTTATACGTATACCACTATTTAAAATACTAGTTAAACCAAACATTTAAGTTAGTTACCTGTTTAAATCGATGAAGAAGGCTAGTACTCGGCGATATTGCGCAATATTTCCTGGAACAAGTCTTTTCCTTGATGTCTGCGCCGCCACATAAACTCGCACAAATAGGAGTCCAACAATGCACGACTGGTCCAGCACTGAGTTTTATTACGATGTTTCGCTAGACGCTAAGTACTTTCAATAGTTTGTGTGTGTGCACCACTGTCAGGATCGACGAAATTGTATGTATGGTTTACTGTATAGTGTTCATACCCTAATTTGTAGATCCCTTTATATGCTCGCCACTCGTCTGATATAATAGTTGTCCCTGGTCGGATATATTGCCAGACCGAGATAACGATAGACCAGATTACAAAGTCTATTTATGGAATTCTATGGGCAGTAATGTTTTGAAATAGCTAATCACAACCATCTTTTACTTCATACACGAGTAAATCAATGAAAATAAAATTGAAATAGTGGTATACGTATAACGGAAAAGATCCCTGCCCAGTTGCTTGAAAACCGACCGAATGTACTCGATTTCGCTTCCTATTCATATATATTATATATATATATATATATATATATATATATATATATATATATATATATATACATCTTAATTTTTTATTGATTTCAAAAGAATCACATTGTGGTGGCAACTGTTTTCCCATAAAATAAGTAAGGTCAAAACTTGAAAAAAATAATTACAGATCAGTGATATGCGTAGAAGGGCTAACTAACGCAAAAATAATAAACCTTTGTGTAATAATTTGTAGTTTTTTTGTTTTTTTTTCTTAATTCCTCACATCTTGAAACGTGAATTTACAAATTATTAGGAGGATTACTTTATTTCTCGTTCGATTACAAATGAAAATAACGTACGTATGTACGTTAATGAAAATTATTGACGAACGAATTTATTGTATGAGCTTTGACTCGGCTAGCATGAAGCAGCCGCCAAAACCGCGTTGTGGCCGCTGCATGACTGCTGCTCGGCTGCAGTTGTCAGCATGCATGAGAGTATGCGTGCGTGTGTTCCTCGATACAGGCTGGAACTTCGGAGCTATCAACTTAAAATCTGGTTGGCAGACTCTTCAGACATCCGGAATTAGCTATGGAGTTTTTGGTGACGATCATCGTCAAATCAACCGCGCAAACGTTTATTTCTTATAACATTCATAAATAATTCTATACGTCCATTTTACAATAAGTGAGGAATCTATACTGCTTACCTAACTTGGCAGACTTTTTTTTTTTTTTTTTTTTTTTTTTTTTTTTTTTTTTTTTTTTAGGCTTCGAACTCAAATTCATACAGCCGGAAAATTGGAGACATAGGTTACTAAATAAGTGCAGCCTCATCAGCTGGTACATATAGCTTCTTATGCAAATTCATACAACCGAAAAAATTAAAGACAGGTTACTTCAAATTTCTTGATATTAGTTTAGTACACAAATTACGTATTATTAGAATACGTTGAAAACAGACAAAAGTTCACTTCAAATTAAAATGTCTACTTGACCAAAGATACTATACATGGCCGAGTAGATCTTTGTATCCCCTTTTCCAAAATTGGTATTAAGGTTGAATGGGAGAGTCTTGGATGGTGTCCTGGAGTGAAACTCGGGAAACATGATGTACTGTGCACTCTAGGATGATGCGCTCAGGTGATTCCTCATTGCGAGAGCTGTGGCGACAGTGTGATGAATGGGACGGTTAGTTTGTGCAAATATAAACAGAGCTGAGCTTCATGGTATTACGCTATTTCCGCAGCGGCCGGGTCACTACTGTGGAGATGGGTTCGACTTGTTTTAATAAATGAATACACAAATAAATTAAGAAAAAAATTAAATTTAAATCAAAACGTTGGTAGGTAATAGGGCGCCACCAATTCCTTTTTGTTTAGGCGAAGAATTGGAAAACCTTACTTGAGGGTTGTTCTCAAATAACCAGATTCATGTGAACGTAGAATATGTATTTAATGGGGTATGGACTGCATTTGGTGTTTACTTATTGTACAATTAGAATTCTTGTAATTTATGTTTTTGTAATTGTTCGGCTGCTGAAGTGTATCTACTGTACGCATGAACAGTGATTGGTCATCCCTACTTTTTAACATGTTTATTGTTTTAGGGCTGGGGGTCGTTCTGTGAATTCCGACACGCAAATCTGCAACGTTATTTTTCTGATGATTTCCGTTTACAACCGAGTCGTTGCTAGGGAAATGGTACTTCGTCGTTTTTCATCCCACCAAATTCGTTGACCATTCGTTCGAAAGCTCTCGATTTATCCAACCATATTATGTTAACTACTGCGAAGTGCGTGGCCAACAAGCTGAGTTATGAGCATGGTTATTTGAATAATTGTGTACACTCGGGTGATCATTCTCAATAATTGATTGCAACCTCAATGAACATGATTGCAACCGCTTGTTAATTTCTGATGATTTCATTGAGTTGGTGTTTCGATGATTTGATTCATAGCAGGTGATCCGAATATTGCGAGAACGGTTTGATTTGTGAAGCAGTGGTTAAATCATTTTAATAGGTAATTTCTATACTTTACACTCTAGGAAGCTGTAATTTTGTATGTAGCCTCTTCAGGTTATGCTTTACACTCTAGCAAGCCGTAATTTCGCATGTTGCCTCTTTAGGACATTTACTTGACGATGCCCAGGGTCCGGATCAGATGAGTGGCTCTTAAAGCTATTTTTTATGCTTTACACTCTAGGAAGCTGAAATTTCGTATGTAGCCTCTTAAGGACATTTACTTGACAATGCCCAGGGTCCGGATCAGATGAGTGGCTCTTAGAGCTAATTTCTATGCTTTACACTCTAGGAAGCTGTAATTTCGTATGTGGCCTCTTTAGGACATTTACTTGACGATGCCCAGGGTCCGGATCAGATGAGTGGCTCTTAAAGCTAATTTCTATGCTTTACACTCTAGGAAGCTGTAATTTCGTATGTAGCCTCTTTAGGACATTTACTTGACGATACCCAGGGTCCGGATCAGATGAGTGGCTCTTAGAGCTAATTTCTATGCTTTACACTCTAGGAAGCTGTAATTTCGTATGTAGCCTCTTTAGGACATTTCATTGACGATGCCCAGGGTCCGGATCAGATGAGTGGCTCTTAGAGCTAATTTCTATGCTTTACACTCTAGGAAGCTGTAATTTCGTTTGTAGCCTCTTTAGGACATTTACTTGACGATGCCCAGGGTCCGGATCAGCTGAGTGGCTCTTAGAGCTTGCATACGAGTCTGCAACTAAAGACATAAAATGTCCCAATGTGTTGCAGACTCGTATGCAAGCGTACTTTGGTATGAGTTCCATCGGAAATATCTAATGGTAAAATAAAAATATATATAAATATAATAAATTTTATGGTTAATTAGAATCTTTTCTTTTTTGTTGACCTTGAAAAACTATATCTAATTTCTCCCTTGCGAGGAAAAACATTAAACATGATTTAATGTTTTTCCCTCTCAAGGGAGAAATTATGAAATCGTTGTTTTATACTATTTATTACATATACTTATTTATTACTGGTACTTGCCTATCTTATACTAAACCCAGAAATTTCATTCGAAAGGTACACACTACCTAAGGGGGTAGGAAGGTGGTAGGGCGTGGAACGCCAATCCTCTCTTTTTAACGCTTATCTTTCTGATCCCTAAGACTTGCCGTCGCCTAACATAAAGGTGAAGGGGGGACTTATCGACTAATGTTAACTATAACTTACATACTTCGGGGAAACGGGGGAATTTCACAGTTATATTATACTATTCTATGTTGCGACGGACAAGTATGGTGAGGAAGACGGGTTATAATTATAAGGCAGCTCCGAGAAACGACTGAGAACCTCCCAAACGAAGAGGAGAAGATAGGTAGGTTAAAGGACCCCTAAAACCAGGGAAAAGTATTATAATTTAGTACCCAGAAGTACGTCTCACAGGCTCCGGAAAGGAGGGTGGGGATAATACTACACTAGTCTTATAGTCTTACCAAAACGTAAGGTTCTGAAATTTCAAGTATAGGTACAGTATAGGTGGCCCCCAAGATCCCACAATAGTAGCAAACTACTTATGCTTTCCACAAAGCTGCATACACTATTCAAATGAACAGTACTACCCAGTGAACATGTAAGCAAGTAACCCAAGACATCATTAAATAAGTACTTATTAACGGTAGCTAACGTAAATTGAATTTCAAGAAAGGAACTTTGAATATTAATGTGCACAAGCATGCACCACGAGGTATTTCAACAAAGAACAATGAAATCACCATGATACATTATGAGAGAATTATATCAGTAATACATGGATAAATAGTGGTAATAGTCGGTATTATGTTTTAGTATTATCCCTGTTTATGAGCAACAAATAAGTCCCTTTCGTAACCCTACTTCCAAGGAGGGATCGAATAGTGGTCAACCGGGTCGCCACTGGCCATACCCGTCTTAATCACAGACACCTGCTTAGTGTAGAAGCTCGAGATGTTGTGTGTGATCTGTCCATCCGCGACGTTCTGGAGGACTGCCCAGCTCTTGTGGACCTCCGAGTCCAGCATCAGCCCCCTCAGTGGGTTGGCGTTTTATCCGGACCAGACAAGGTCCGATCCCTGTTTTTGTACCTGAGAGCCGCTGAACTCTACTACGAACTGTGATATCTGAACATCTGTGATATTTATATACATCTAGTCGTAGTTTTATTTCACTTTGCTGATATACTAGCATGTATATAGTTATTAGCCTATTTTACATCTAGTCTTAGTTGTATGATTTTATTTTTGGGAGTAGTTTTTTTTTATCCACTTCGGGGGCTAAACAGTGGTCATCACTGTACCCCTCATTTTTTCCCCTCCGAGTTGCCAGTGGAGTCCATGATGACACCCCTTTTAATCAAGGATGGCAACATGGCTCCCCTTAGAATCGTTTCACTTCCACTGTTCCTTTTGACACCTTGTTCAATACCGCTTCTGACTAAGGTGCGGCTTAAACCTAAAAAAAATAAATAAATAATATTAATAAGTATAGGAAATATGATTCCTCGCAATGAATAAAAACTATATATCGGTAGTTATTTCGCAACAGGCGATAATTGGAGGCTCTACAGATCCTGGTGAACAGAGATTTCCTACTCGACTGAGGGATTAGGTAGAATAAAGCAAGAACAGTGGACAAGGGGACGACGACGGGCGCCTGGACTCGGACTTCAGACAAGCGATAAGAGATCCTCGCCGCCGGCCGGCCGGTAAGTGATAATGTGAGGTCAAGCGGATTCGGAGCCTAATAGATATTTACGAACGTAGTAAACATGGAAAGTGGTTAAATAACTATATACAATTCTTGAGGTATAATAACGTGATTTGGATGCAACCAGGCTTACTACTTGTTTCAATAAACCTGAGACAAATGAAGGCGAATAGGTACTTGCTGTTTGATTATCTAGTGTGACGAATGGGATAAACTCTCTCCTGTACACCCTAGGAAGTTGACATTTTATAGACTTTATGTAACATCAAGAGGCAAATAAAATGACGGGCTCCATCCTGATCAGTAAGGAAGAATAATACAATAATTCTTTAATTTTTACCCTAGGAAGTTGAAATTGGATAGGGTCCGGGAATGAAGGGAAAAATTAATGAAATGACGAGCTCTAGCCTCATCGGCTGATTGAGCTAAATTATCTCTTGTTCACCCCAGAAAATGTATCATTTACGGATTGATATACGTCTAATAATTACGTATAATAATCGATTAATAACAATAAAATACACTAAATAATAATAACTAGGTACGTTTAATAGTTATGGACTAGTCCTACTTTAATAGGGCTACTCCAAGCATCTTGAAACGTAAACCAACACATTTTGAGGAAGGGTAAAAAAATGTTTCTTGGTCGATTACAAAGTTTCATTTTTGAAACCGTTGAAAGGTTAGAAATTAAATTTGCATATTCGGTCGTGCAGGACGATTGGGACTCTGAAAATCATTCACCTATATTCACCTAATAATACTCACCAAAATAAAAATATTGAATTCTTCATTAAAAATCGCTTTGCTTTAATGAGCTCCCTTGAAGGTTTCAATAAATGCTTATTGAAATTTCAATTATTTATTTTCGAGCGAAATCCAATTACACAACAGTACAAGACATAACAAATTGAATTGTGCTTGAAAATACAGTAAATAACAGTGAAGCGCTAGTTAAGAAAATAAACAAACGAAGCTTGAAGAAGTGAAAAGATAAGTGTGAACTTCGGAGATAAAAGTCTATGTTTCTTTCGATTGTTAGAGATTTCTTTTTTTCTTACTAATTTCCACACTATTTCAGCTAAAATTGTGTCAAACGTTGACCATTCGACATGCGTGGTGTGGGACTATAACTTCTCGAAAATGAAAATTGAAAATTAAGTTTTGTACTTGTGTAACCATTTCGAGGTATACACTGATCCCCTTTCACTCAGCCAGTATTTATGGGTTCTAGGTGCTCAGGTTAATTGCTGTTTTAGCCCTCCAACACGAGTTGCAGAAGATGATTAACAGCGCAATTCGTACCCTACGTGATTTGAAGATGACATAACTACTTTCTTTTCTCCAGGAATCACTCCCGATAAATCGCCCATGAGCGTGACTAAAGGATCCCTACTGAAAAGGTAGGTATAAAAAACTCCAGCTTAAAACTATCCGTTACTATATAAAATGAATAACGATCTAGTTATTAATAATAAATCGTGGGAAAGGAAGAAATAAAATTAATTACTTGAATAATAATTTTGTATTTACAAAATTACGGTAATTAATTGATGTTATAAATTTATGCTTCACACGCACAGTTATTAATGAACTATTAACCATCTTCGGGGTATCTATTCTATCAATGAGTAATGACAGAACCTTCACGCTCAAACTCATGGACGGATTTGAATGGGGTTTTTTGCAAAATGATCAGGATGGCACGGGGAAGGTTTGTGTAAAAAAAAAAAAAATTAGAAAAAAGTCCAACCAGGCCAGCTGACTTAGCCCCTCCATAGTCTCTCCCATTTATTATCCCTAGGAATTTGAAATTTCATTGGGTGCTTCTCTGAGACATCTAGAAACAAATAAAATCATGGGTTCGTTCCTGATCAGCTGATTGAGCTAAAATCTTCGGTATTTGAAATTTGATGAGGAGCGTAACTGGGACATCGAGAAACGAATAAAACTATGGGCTCTTTCCTTACCAGCTAAGTGAGCTAAATGCTTTCTTGTTTACTCTTGGATTTAGGTAATAATGACCCGTACATGTGGCACGTGCAACGCACGGGTAACTGGATTCCGATTGTTTGGTTTCTAGGGATTGCAGAGCAACATTAATGCGACTATTCAACATGACACCGATCGTTTTGTTAATTATTGGTCACCAGGTGTTAGAAGGTGCTGATAGTAACCAGGAACTTGAACGGGGTTTTGTGCGAAAGTAAACTGTTTTATTAGCCTCAAATTTAAAATTCATTGAGCAACCATACCTTATAATCATTATATTAATATAATTAGCTTAAAATATTAACACAGTCATTATAGTTCTATGCGGATATCACTCACAAATAATTGCAAATAATTGCTTTTTTTTGTAGTTTTTGATTTTGATTGTTTGTTTTTTGTTTATTTGTGCCGGGCATACCACTCCTTCCAATCCTAGGTTTATAATATGTTAATTAACGTTGATTTCATATTAAGAACATTTATGGAAACTTGGCTACTTCTTGTTCTGGATTGGTGCAGTAGGGATCACCAAATATAAATAACTAATTTATATTTGGTGATGGCCAAAACGGAGATGTCATATAGTTTTAATGAATATCCAGTTCAAATCTTCGTTAACCATAATGTTTTCATCTAATATTCGTTGTTTAACCTTATAAACTATTTCTATGTCTATCAGTGTGTTGTGGTGTGTTCTCACTATTCCCATCTTCATACATCACATTTTTACTTCATTGCCTTGTACCCTTTATAGGATTTGCTTTAATCACAAACAAAAGTAGAACTTGCTGATACATCTTAGGCGGAATCCCAGTTCCCCAAGCATTCAAAATAAGGGAGTAAGAAACGGACCAGCTTGCGACCGGTTAAGCGTAACAGACCCGATCCGGATCTCATTCCAGCCGTCAGAACGAAACACCAGTAATAGATGAGCTCCCTCTGTCTTCTTTTCAACACAATTGAAAGATTACGTAAAACCTGAGGTGACTTTACTGACTTAGTAACCCATTTTCTTAATCGGATTTATTCGGATCTACGGATCGGAAGGCACAAGATCTGTTCCCGTAGTTTTGCATTATCACGTTTCTTCTTCTTAGATACAGGTTAGGTGTTATTCGTTACGTGGCAAGTCTACTCCCTGTAAGCTTGAGCTACCACGAGGAAGTGCTAACATCTTTCAGTTAGAAACCTGTGGTAACAGATAATCACCGTCTAAGTTTACGTAATTTAACTTAATCATTACCATTTGTCCCCCCCATTTCGAGAATCCTGTCGCCATAATGAGTTTTTAACTATTTATCTATTCTCCATTTACTAGCTACTCATTGGGAGTTTTTCAATGGTTTCTGAATTCTCATTCTAAATCAGTAAAAAAACCGGAAGACCCATTCCACCACGCCTCAAGCCCTTGGTTGCAGGAAAACGCCAGAGATATGCCCGCCGAATTTCATCGACGCCTGACAGATCCCATACCGGTACTCAAACAACAAAAACAAATGAGTAGACTGTATTTATGTATGGACTGTATATTCGGACCTATTATATATCAGATAACTGGCACGGGAATTAAGAATGATGTCACCAACTCAGTTTAGTTGTAGTTTGGAGAACGAAACAGTATAGTCGATAAAGTAGATAGCTATTTTCCTGTGATCTGTGGGTTTTCGTAATGTGTCTGATTTCAATGAGCGTAACCCATGGGTGCAAAAATGGGTTACTACCTATTTTTAAATGGAAGACGATTCCATCCTAAGAAGTTTGGCATCAACCACACTCTCCTACGATGAAGTAAGTAGTTTGCTTTCTATGATTTTTCAGTTTCCCGCACTGGTGACGTCGAAGCACCCCTCCCAGTGTGATGTCACCAGTGTAAACTTTGAAATATCATAGAAAAAAAACTACACAACGTAGGAGAGTGTGGATGGTATCAAATTTCTTAGAATAGATTCTTCTTTCATTTAAAAATATAAAATATAATTAGTGAGTAATGCTCATTGCGCTTGATATGGGTACATGTAACACAACAGACACACCATGAATCAATTAATTGGAGGTATCTTGAAACACCATAATTTGTGCTATTTTGTATTTAACCTTAATTTATGTGTTTATGATTACGTCTTGTTAGATTAAAGATCCACACTTTGAAAATAAACCCTCTTTCTACAACTCTACGTCTTTTGCGTTACTCACTTTTTTCAAAACATTTTAACTTAATATTCTTTTAAATTTAACTCTCAGCTTATCAATTTACAAGTAAGTGAAAAACATCATTGAACTTTTTGGTACTTCGTTTGTTGACCATTCGACATTGATTAAAAAAATGTTCATATGCGAGTGAACTTTTGCGTTACTCACTGTTTTTCAAAACATTTTAACTTAATATTCTTTTAAATTTAACTCTCATCTTATCTATTTACAAGTAAGTGAAAAACATCATTGAACTTTTTTTTTGTTGACATTGGTTAAAAAAATGTTTATATGCGAGTGAATCTTTGAACAATTAGATATCTTGGTGATGCAAACTTTCATCATGGTAAGTAGTAGAATTTAATAATTATATAAAATAAAGTAACAAGTGTCAGATCTGATGTAGTTGGTGTGATACAAAATAGTTTAATGATCGAAGAAGGTAGAATATTTCTTGCATTTGAATGGAGGGTAATAGAGTTCCCATCACAATGACTGCATTCCCTCTTTGAATAGCCACACTGACCCTTTGTTTCAAGTATGACGTTGACCTTGTCTCTTGTGGCATGTTCAATTTTCTACCTATTTCAAGAATGAAATTACATGCCTCTTTTGTCTACTGCTCTTGTGGAAGCGGCTGTCGCAAATGGGGGAAACTGTCAGACAAAGTTACATCTCATATTAATGGCGATCCGTTCTTCCACGGGGAGAGATTCAATCCTCAGGTCCGTTGCCATTATTTCTACTCAACCCAATAGGCTTCAGGAAACTCGGGAATCCTGCCGATACCAATGCCCTCCTAATGACGTCGTTCAACATATAAACAATATGAAAATGCGTTGTGGTCTAATTGAGTTGAGCTATTCGTATTATACTTCATCTCATATTTTATATTCATATCAGGGATGTATTGCTCTACCACCTCAGTTCATAACATAGCAATGTCGACTATCAGAATAGTCGAAAACAAAATTTTAATGATAACGCAGCATGCGCGCGCAAAGAAGATAATGTTGAGATCAAGACAATAGGCATATCCATCTGTAGAGTTAGAGCAAATACTAGGATGACGAGAACGGACTATATTGCAAAACAAGGCCTCCGGATTGAGTGATAATGCAATGTAATAAAGGCAGACAACAAACAATCATACTGCAGGAGCACATAAAATGCGTTAAGAAGTTACAGTGAATGGTTCAAAAAGTGGTCCTTGAAAGCATCTCCAGCACTCTCGCAAATTACAGTCTGTAAAACCCTTTTGGGGATTCTCAGTAGGTATCCAGAACATCATAAAACTCTACATTGCAGTGGATAGAGGGTGGGGAGGATGGTTTTTATGACAGATCACTGCGAGGAAGATTTCCCGCTGTCCCTACTTTCTCCCTCTCTCTCTCTCTCTCTCTCTCTCTCTCTCTCTCTCTCTCTCTCTCTCTCTCTCTCTCTCGCTCCCTCTGCCTCTCTATCTTACAGGATACCTGCATCAAGATTCAACCCAACCTGCTACAGCCCCAGTCAATGCTGGATTATCCCGTCACTCTCACACGACACTTTGGGGTTTGAGAGCAACTCAAGATAACTCACCCTTGTTAGGAACCATCCCTTCCAAGTTGTTGAAGCGTACATAAACAGCTTTTCTTTTATCAAATAGTGAACAGGCACGTAGCCAGAGGGGGGGTCCATGGGGTCCAGACCCCCCCCCGAAATTTTTTGATGAATTAAAAAATTATTCATGGTTAGGGTAGTATCTATTATTTCACTAGCACGAACTACCAACAGAGAATATTCGTCTGATGTGAAATTCTTCAGAAATTATTTTTATAATACTCACAGGTTTTGCTAATAGCTCCAATACGTAGAGGTAAGATTCCTGAGATAAGAAGTTAGATATTTCGGTACACGGACATGGGCCATGTATAAGACCTTTAAGACAGATCAACGCCTGTAGCAATATACCTGAACGACTCGTGTAAGCCTTGCCGTGTAGCAACTCTTCATACCTTTCAGCACTCTACATTTTTGTTATGGTGTTCAGAAGCCTTCCGACATCTTCCCCTGAAGAGATTCCTTTCTTTCTCTGGAGGACAGTACTACAGAGGAAGAAAATTCTCTCCGAATCTCTTATTCCCTCGGCTAGTCCTTTCACTTCATCAGCAAGGAGTGACACGCCGACCGCTCCCTGAGGTAACTCGTACTGCTTTCGTTGCAGACGCATGGCTCTCTGCTACAGCATGTCCCATCTTAATGTGGTCCAGCCTCCTGGATAATTTAACATCCCGTCCCGAAGCCTCTTATGAAATAGTTCTGAATAGGATCAGCATTTGGTATTGATATTACCTATACTTTGAGTACCACGGTTGGCAATCAGGTTCGCAATATTTGGATGTCTGGAGCGTATATGTAGAGTGAGTTCTCTTCTTGTAAAGCCTCTAGAACAATGGGGACATTGGGTTGCATTGTCTCTTTGACTATTCACCAAGGTATCATACATGTTACTGAGCTACATAATTACGTTGCTCCAACGATATCACAATAATAACAATAATAAAAAAAACGGAAGTTAGTGAAAAACGTTGTCTATTTCCACGAAAAATAAAGAGTTACACTGTTAAATCGATTTCGACGGTTAGGCCATCATCAGTAACAAACAATAACTGAAGATACATTAGAAAGGACACAGCTTTTATAGTAACAGGTGAAGGGAGATTGAATCCCATTGGTCAAGAGAAAGGAAAGGGGCAAGAGGTACAACCAATGAAGTGCGAACAAGGTGACGGGGGATTATAGCTAATTAGATGAAGTGAAAGGGGGAAATAACTGAATATGGTTTCAACATTGTGAAGGGATAATTCCAAGCTTTATAAAAATGGACCTATTAGTGGTGAAATATATTGAGGTATATCCTCATTTAAACATTTACCAGATCTGTCACTTTTGATAATTTCGAATTTTTCAAGTACATTCAACATACCTCCCTTCGGACAAAAATGAAGAAATTCTACAAACTGTCTATCTGTCAAATCAAAATTGTAACTATGATTGGATTCCTTAAGATGTTTTGCAAATGTAGACTTACCCTTATTTTCCCTGAAATCCTCCTGATGCTCGTCTATTCTTTTCCTGAATTTCCTACCAGTTTGACCGCAATATTCGTAGGCACAAGAACATTCAAGTTTATAAACCCCACTTTTATCCTGAACATTGATTTTGTCCTTAACGGATCCTAGTAATGCTGACTATTTTTAGTTCTAAAACCTACTTTGTAACCTCTCGATGATAGAATTTTGCCGATTTTATCCGAAAATCATCGAGAGGTTACAAAGTAGGTTTTAGGGCAAAATTCTATCATCGAGAGATTACAAAGTAGGTTTTAGAACTAAAAATAGTCTTAAAGCATTACTAGGATCCGTTAAGGTCAAAATCAATGTTCAGGATAAAAGTGGGGTTTATAAACTTAAATGTTCTTGTGTCTACGAATATTGCGGTCAAACTGGTAGGAAATTCAGGGAAAGAATAGACGAGCATCAGGAGGATTTCAGGGAAAATAAGGGTAAGTCTACATTTGCAAAACATCTTAAGGAATCCAATCATAGTTACAATTTTGATTTGACAGATAGACAGTTTGTAGAATTTCTTCATTTTTGTCCGAAGGGAGGTATGTTGAATGTACTTGAAAAATTCGAAATTATCAAAAGTGACAGATCTGGTAAATGTTTAAATGAGGATATACCTCAATATATT